>JAMKCH010010924.1:0-176032 GCA_023653785.1 Ophioderma brevispina
TCAAACGGGCATGAATCAGGACAGGCAGAGGGTACACGCGTAAGCTGCCGTGGAGAGCACATTGCGTTGTGTTTTTGACGGGGGTGAGGTTAGAAAAACTTACGTAAATCTGTTTATAATTGTTCAAATTGATCCCGGAAAAATTTACAGGATGCCGTAACATGTCAGGTTTTTGACAAGTAAGCTCATTCCTCCCCTACACCAATCAGCGAGAAGCGATTCAGCCCCAAACATGATATCATCAAAAACAAAGCAATGCGTCATATGATTCCTTGCCTGAGAATTACGCGCAGCGGCCCGTTTACGGCACATGCCGTTCACACTTGCTGTGATTAATTCACGATTGCTCGCTTAATACAAGTCATATACAGTTCTAATCTCGCACAAATAACAATGAATATGTACTTAATAAGATTGAATACCGATCAAATTAATTTGCCTATCAATAAAAATTATGTTGGGATTTCTTTTTCAACAACTATTCAAAATGCTTGGCACTTACGGTGTGTGTGCATAGCCAACACGGGACACAAGGCTCATGAATATCGATCACAGAGATAACCCGCCCCAGATACACGCCCCGCAAATCCTTGTTAGCCATTGGTCAATTTGGTTCAAACGATGACATCATACTTATATTAGGGTCCGCCAAGTTTTGGACGGAACTCGCCATAGAAACCCACGTTAACAAGCTCGACCCCTAAGTGAAAGTAAGTAGTCCAATTGCCCAGGTAGCCCGCCCGTATGGTGAAGTGAAAATTGACGGGACGTAGTTATCGCGCCCTCAATTGACCTGCATGATAAAGTGGGGGGGGGGGGTAGGACACGATCTGAAAAAAAAAAAAAAAAAAAACCCTCAGCTATTTTTTTATCATTTCTCTTTGCGATAGGCCTACTGGGGAAAACACAAACACAATTGAAAAAAAGTAAAGTAAAAAAAAAAAACAAACAAACAAACAAACAAGTGGACTACAGAGTAGTCTAGGTTCATAGTTGTGAACATTGAGTGAAATAGGTCTTACTTCAACCGTTTACTAGAAACCAAGATAAGGGCCCAGCTTTAAAGGGTTTACGGAATAAAGCATAGCATGTCAGACATTTAGTTTCAAGTTATCAACAGAGAATTTTCCAAGTTAGGAAAATTCTCTCTCTCACCAAGCAGATCAAAATAGATTCATAGCGAGTCCGGCTTGATGCAGGTACCGTCTGTGTCCCTCATTTATTTACTGTCTATAACTCGTTTCTTTAAAATAAGCAAACATCCAAAACGAAAACGAACGTAACTAGAGAACGCTACATGCTATGAACATGAAATTTGGCACACATATTAAAGCAAATGTAGGGCTAGTGAATCAGGAAGGCCGATTTTCAAAATTGTGTTCAAAATTCAAATTACGCCATGAAATTATGCGATTGGTCGATTGCCGGTTGCCATGGCAACGGTATTAAAATTCGGCTTTATGATTCACTGCGTATTTACCCCTGCACATGTCATCCAAGTTTCGTCCCAGTAGCATGTTTAGTTATTTAGTTACATCCGTTCTAGTGTTTCGCCAATCAGAGGCCTTACGTGGTTTACCATGGCAACCAGAGCAAAAATTGACATGGATTTTAAAACTTTGTGACATGGGCTACAATATGATGTATAACATGTATATCCCACTATTTAGGAAAATTAAAATCATCTCAAAGTTCACTGCTTCAGACCCCATCCTCCCTCCTTAAAATAAGGAATAGTTTTGACTGCCTTCAATGCTTAGGTTCCGATGTAGGGGAAACAGAAGGTCAACGTCCAATGCAATAGGGCTTGACTTTGTTTCCCCTCTAGTTTGGTAACTAAGCATTTGAGACACTCAACACTATTCCTTATTTTAATATTATGAGCGCCACCAATAATTTGAACCATTTTGTATCCAATCGGAGCAACTTTAAAATTTAACCCCTGTAAACTGAAATTGACCCATTTTATTGATTTTTGCTGTTTTTAGCCTATAACTCTGAAAAACTTTATAGTCAGACAAATAACGTGGTATGCTTTTCAACACGAATGGATCAATTTAAAGATTTGACCCCGTACAATCTTTGTCTAGGCCTCCTCCTTAACCCTCGTCCGACCAGGGGGGGGGTGGTTACCCCCCACTAACGGATGATTCCCTGTCGCACAAAAGCGCAAACGAATATGATCTAAAGCTTTTATGTAATAATTGTAAGTCCATCCTTTGCGGTCATTTTAGCGAAAATCATTGGCGGTACCACCTTCAGGGAGGTTACGGTGTCCCGTCAAAGTCGGAAGGGGGGGGGTTGTCACCTTCCTATACTGTGTAAAATGCCAAAAATGGTACTTTTGTTACGTATGATGCTACTGTAAGCAAATACTGACAATATTTGTATAGTTTTCTTAATTGTTAGAGTAATAACATATGTATGCATACTTTGACACCCATCATCATGATCTTTACCAAATAAATACCAACTTTGCTTGCATGAATGGCGAAAATGGTTGAAAACCCCTTGATTTTGGAGATTCGCTTACAAATAACGTTATAAGCTCTCAAGTATGACGTCACTATGACGTCAAATTGTTAAAACTTGATACGTTTGTACTACACACGTTTGTAGCTACACACTGATACCAAACAAGATGATGTGGTCCCCCCTTGGTCGTGAACGTAGTAGAAAAAACCCTTGGTTGAACGAGGGTTAATACCACATTTGCTGCACCTAAGAATCACGTTTCAGGGGTTCCTGTGAGGCTGTCTCTATATTTAATCACTCAAACCTTTTTGTACTCGAGATGTGAAAACGAAAAGTTAAACCTTTCTGGCAGAACCAGCTCCAGCTCCCTGATCTCCCAAATTCTGTGAATAATGCACATATCGATTGCATCTCCGGGGACTTGGGATCCCGACGTTACACCGGCTTCTTAGACCTTGTTATTACCGGATCCCGGGGTCGGGTTGCATTTGATCCGCATTAAAATCCCTGGGAACGCAGTTTCTGCAACCGGGGATAACGAAACGAATTCTCCCACCAATGATTACGTGAGCGCCCGTGGACAGAGCCCGTGAGTATTCGGCACAAGCATCGGGAGTCGTAGGTTCGATTTACGCGCCGGCGCAATCAATCTTTATTAAATGACTCATCACAGATCAAATCATATTATTACATTGACGACAGTTGTAACACTATTTAAGCTAAACAAGTGACCCATTTCAACGTTTCAATCATCAATGCAATAGCATACCAAACAATATGAAAAAATATTCCACCTCCATCTATTTTACTGGAGAAAACCTGTATACCTTGTCTACCTGGAGAAATAAGTTAGTTAAAATTTCAAAAAAACAAATATATAAAAGATTGTATAGTAAATATACCGTCTGATGCTGTCCGCTTGGAAAGCGATTGGCACCTTTCGAGCTAACACCTCAGATGATATTTCGTTCCTTTTACCCAACCCAGTCTTGATAGCTCATTGGTTAGCGCCGTGCTAGAAATACGGAGGTTCGCCCGGTTCGAATCCGTCGAAGCGCACATGGGTTTTTTGTTCAACGCTTGTGTTTCCGCTGGCTATCTCCAGGGAAAGAGTTTATAAACACTCATCCTTGTCTAGCTGGAAACAATGTCTGGTGCGCGGCCCAAAGAACCTTGCAGTGACCTTGCGCAAGAGTCCACACCAAATATTATTGGATGGTTTTCTAGCAAGATTGACCTACTGCATCTAAATCTGGATGATGCACTTTGGCATCCTTGAGTGCATTTCGAGATAGGGTAGGGGGTAATTAACAGGGGTAAAATTTGTAAATTCTTCATATGGGGTTAAAAGTTTATAGTCATGTTCCATTTGGTCCTATGGATAAAAAGGTATAGTTGGGTATATCCTAGGACACTTACTTTATACGCCCATCAAGTCTAAAAAAAGGTTCAAGGTCCATCCTGGGTTAAAACAATTTAAGAATTGCACAGATTCTTTTCAAAATGGGCTCAAATTCTCATTCTGTTTGCTATTCATGTCAATATAGGTTACACACGTGTTGTTTGACATTTGTGGTATAAATAAGTGGAAAAATGGAGAAAGGTCCACAGGGTGCTATGGTGGGTAATCATTTTAGTCTCTGTTAGATACCTTAGCAAATGATTGGAATGAGGTAAATGTTTATATTTCTGTTTTAAAAAAAAAGAAAAAACCTAAAAAATTAAAAAAAACCAATTTGAAACAAAATCGGATCGTGTAATATTTAATCCCATGATTACCTGAACAAATTTGGTCTGTATGTACCACAAAAAAGGTTGCAGTGTGCAAAACTAGACCTTTTTTTTAAACCTTAACAAGATAAACTAACTTTTATACATATTTCAAATCCACATGAACCATTTACAAATTTTACCCCCTGTTAAATTACCCCCTTCCCTATCTCACAATGCCCAATGATGCCAAATGGCACATCCAGATTTGGAATCAGCAGGTCAATTGCCTAGAAACCATCAAAACAATTTTTTTGTGGACGCTTGCGCAAAGACATATGGGTCGAGCACCGGACATAAGTAGTTAAAATTTTCCTGAAAGTTCCTTGACATCATACAAGGGTTAGAGGCAGCGAGTTATTTATTGAACTATGCTCAACACACAATACAAAGGGAACATACACTCAATGTTTTAAAAGTCCCGTTACCCCTATTATTACGATGTTCTGCATGTCTTTACACAAATTACACCCAGTATGTTTGTTCAGCCTATGAATGTACCTCAATTTATTTTTCTAAATTAGTTTTAAAGCCATCCATGTTAAAAGGCCCATGTAGTTGTGCTTTTGGTGGTCCAGCCGTATTTTGTTTACTATTTTGCTGATTTGAAATAAAATGAAAGTTTATTTTAACCATATGAATATATTTGAAACAGATTTTGTCGATTTTCAATGATTTTAATAAGTGGAATTGGCACATTATTTTTTTTAGGCAATTATGGAAAAACTTCTTTGGCAACGGATTCATTCCTCATTCAATTCAATAGATGTCTAAACAGCTAGACTTCCTTTGATTATGTTCCCCCGTGCTGAAATTTACATGAATAGTAACACCAAAGTGATTATGACGGGTTCCCGGATCCTCGTGATTTGCAAACCACCAAGTTTGTGCCCATGCCGATGTAGTATAATGTGCATGCACTTGAAACGTGCCTTCTTTATTTGAAAAATAAGGATTATTTGTTTTTTTGACTGGTCATAATCCACGTTGACTGTGCTGCATATATGGAAATTATGGGTTCCTTCATAGGATTGTGTATGAAACGCGTGTGTTATATTTATGGCCCGAGGGTTTTATCTTGGGGGCATAAAACAAAACGTAATACATGGTAACGTGACGCGTATTGACCAACCGCGTACGCCGCGCTACATACGCAGGAAACATAAACGTAAAACAAAGACTTTCATTTGTCGCTGGAAGCATATTGCTCTATATAACCGTATGGGAATCCCTATATCGTGAAGGTCCATGTTATTTGGCAACAATCTTTCCAAGTATTTCTTGGTTATACGTGCTGGACTGTCTGTGCGAAAATAGGACAATGGTACATGCATGTGTAAGAGGCGTTAGCAGGAAGCGCCTCCAATATTTTTTGGAAAAGCCCTTTTTCACTGAAAATAAACTGGATAGTTCTACTACTAATTTGGCATGCACAGACAATCAGAAATTGTTATTGGGACGTTTTTGGTAAGTCATGGTATTTTTTATTATTCCTTCCTTCTAAGCTTTAGAATAGTTAATATCCTATACGTACGTCATTGTTGAGACGCGAATAGAGAGGAGAACAAAGAGAAATGCGAGTAATCGTGATGAAAACCCAGCCCTGCTGAGCGCTTTAAAAATATTAAGAATTTTAAAAATATATAATTTCTGGTGTTTTCTCTGTTTGAACGGGATTCATCTAAAATTCATACCAAAGTCTTTACGGATCATTCTTGCATTATTTGCCTCTTTGTTGATTGTTTTTATTATTGCGGTGTTTTACCATGAAATGACATCAATATTCACAAAAAAGTGACACGAGAATACAAACATCCAGAGTGTTCAGTTTTTAACTTTTAAGATGACGGATGATCACTATTGTTGAGACTTACACTTGAAAAATATGATTTTTTTTGTCCTGTGATTATTTAAAAGCGCCCTCAATATTTTCGAACCCAGGTTTTTGCATATGGACAGGGCTTATCATTTAATTAGATCACACTGAAATGAATAAGCCGAATACGCCGTCTTAGTTAAGATGCCGATTTAGTAAGTTCTGTCGTGCAGGACAGAAATTTAAAGGCAATTTTTGTGGGCGATTAGATAGCCGGCAGATTCAAAACCAAGGTGTTTGCGTTTTCTTCGTGCTGTTTGTTCCCTAACCTTCGAAAGGTTCTCGGTAGGGGCATACAACGATCGAGTTCCAATTGAGAGAAATTGTATCCTCAAACAAGCTCATCTATCACTTTATAGTGGAATGCTTGTGAAAAGAACTCTTGACTTTTGCCAATTGAAATAAACAAGATTCAATTTAAACCCTCTATTGATTACAGAAGGACACCAATAATATTCAATTGAATATTCAGCCTAAAAAAACAATGTATTTTATTTTTTTTGTGACAAGTCGGGTGCTTCAAAATAATACACACTCTAAACACGGCGGAGTTATTTTGTGTCGTGAGCTCGCGATTGGCTGAACAAAGATGATTTCTATGAAATCCCAATCGGAACGTGAGACTATGTCCCTTTTAACCCGGTGTAGAAGTAATTATTGTGCGGCGTACTCATAGTCGGGAAACAATGGTGAAAAATAGTGGCAATCGATTCGTTGACACTCTTCACGCAACATTGAGTTTCACGTTATTCCGTTATCGTCTATGGCGCCCCGGACTATGGCTAAGCCGGGATCTACGCTTCACACCGGTTTCAAAGAAACTTGCAGTGTCCCCCATGAGAGAGTGTCTAGTACCATAGCAACATGTACGGAATAACGTTGACCTTGTAGACGGTCATTTGGGTACAGTGCTGAAACAAGGATATATACAGCAGTCAAGGGAGAAACCACACCTAGACAGATGGGTGGTAGACATTTACGTCAACGACATTGTGAATATTATGGGACACCGGGAGCCTAGCAAGTATTGTACACATCTTAAGTACCAAAAGGTTTTTTGTATGGTTAAAGTGATTTATGGTATGAAGCTATGGCAACAATATAATGAAATATCCCTAAAAAAAGTACCGGATGTTTTTCGTGGCCATTGGAGTATTCTTGCGAAAAAATCCAGAATTTATTCCGACACAAAAAGTACAAAACGGTACAGCAACATGGAAGTACCAGTATCCTTGGTATATGTTAAATACCGCATGCACTTATCTGAAAGAAGCCAGCGAAAAATATATCAGTGACTTCAGCAAGTTTGCCACAAGCCCTCATCCTTGTGACTTCGTTGAGCACAAAAGGATTAGGAGCTGACGTTCGTTGTAGGATTTTTATTGCAAAAAAACTTCACTTTTTACAAACCTCAGTGATTTGAGAAAAATGTAAAGAGGGTGTTTTAGCGGAACATATTGTCTACCAACACAATGCATTCCAGAGACACCTGTTAAGTTGCATCACGGGTGCAAGGTTTAGAGGAATGCATCCCATAGTGCAATACAATGAAGTCATGAAGGGGCTTGATTCTGTAGTCTATTATGTCGCTTATCCAAATTTCAATAGAACAAATTTTGTACAAAAGACTCGGCTCTTCAACCACCTGCGTGGGTCTTTTGGAGGACCAATATGTCTTCAGTGCCTTCAATACGAAGCCAGGTTCCAATAGTAAGCAGATAGTGTAACAATGTGCATTTTGTTATTAAAACCATCAAATTGGCAGGAGAGGTAGAGAATTAAATTGGAAAACAATTTGGATATGGAACACCTGCACAGGTCAAGTTAAAGGGTCACATGAGTTCAAAAAGGTCAAATGAGGCAAATACAATTAAAAGATGCAGAATAGGCCTAAAATAGCCAGAATATGTATGAAAGAGCGGTGGATGGCAAGAGGTGACGTGGTGGTTGAAAAAGGAGAGATTAAATTTTGGAAAACAATTGGGATATGGAACCACTCAAACAGGTCACGTTCAAGGTCACTAGAGGTCATACAATAGGTAAACATGAGGTCAAAATACATTAATTGAAGTTTTATTTCGAGCATCGAACGTACAACTAATTTATCCTCGCCAAATAACTGGTTGAATCTCCACCTTCTAGGGCTGCTAGCAATTATTTATATTGCAGTCGTTTGAACCAATTACAGTGCGGGTTTATTGGTTTTTTGTTTTCCAATCGTCAATCACGTCCGGGCGTTGGTTTGGTTTAGCCGCCATTTTAAAGATTGTTGCGCTACTCTCTGTCACGGCGTCGAAGGGAAAGGATCGTGCATAATTTTTCTTTCAGAAACATGGCAGAGCTGTGGGCTTGACGGGAGAGCGCTCTGATCGCAGCGGACCAGTAGAATCCGGGCAGAAAATCGCATACTAAGGCAACACTACCCAGCCCTCAATCGAACCACAACCGTCAGGGATTGGAAACATACAACAGTGGCCAAATGTGGTTCCATTAGCATTATTACCTTTTGTTCAGAAATTGTAGGATGAATAGATACCAGGATGAGCTCCTCTCCATCAATTCAATTAAATCATTTAAAACCCAGTAAATAACTGTATTAGGCACCGCGGACAATTGTTCGCAGAAATTTAAGTGGTCATTCCGTCTTCACCCGTGGATTTTAATGGGAATTTTTCTGAGTCCGTCGCCACGTACCAATCCAGATCCAGAGACCAAACCATGAAATTGAAACAAGTCTAAGCAATTTGAACAACTTGTCGCGGGGCTAAGGGTACGTACGTTAAACTGCCAACAACAGCGACTACCATTACTGATGCTAACCTGAAAGAAGCTTAAAAGGTTTTTAAAGCGATGATGCGGCCAATAATTACTTTGCGTTGGTGACCCTTTAAACCATAACAAGGAACATTAGCATGCCCCATCAAGGGGGGGTTTGGGGTGTGAGTGTGAGCCAACAGAATTGATTGAAGGTAATTTCAAGGAGCGGTAGTATAATCACAATGAATTAAAATGATGGTACAGTACTATATTCTTGTTGTACTATGCCTGTGTGTTATTACTAAAAGTGTTCCAAAATTGGAGCGGAGGCGGGACGAGCCTGAAAATTCAGCTCAGTTTCGGAGTACCCCTCCCCCACCGTACAACAAAACACAACACCTTTATTTGAAGGATTAAATATATACGATTTAAGAAAATGATGGTGTGGTTGAAATATTTGTGGCAGGGATGATTCTATGCCGAAAAATGAAATTTGGGCTGCAAGTTAAGCGAAATTATTATTTTTTATATTTGTTAAGGTACAAATATTACAATATTAGTTTTATGGTATCTTTTTGTTATGGAAGAGGCTTTATAATTGCAGTAAAGGGCTCAGGTAATCTCGTTGTGCGACATGTGATAAAAAGGATTTTTTTAAGACAAAAAGTGATTTGGGGCTAAAATTTAGACCCTTTATATATTGTATAAAAAGAAATCTATAATAAAAGGTCCAGCGATGAATAGTATTGCCACTGATAATTAAAATTTGTTTGCTAAGAAATTAATAAATCTTGATATTTTTAGGTTTTAGCTCAAAAAACGTGATTTTTGGGACCCAAAAAAACACCCCTGCCACACAAGTTTTTGACCACAACATCATTTTTTTTTAAACGTATTTATTATTATCTTTCGAATAGCAAAGTGTTGCGTTTTGTTGTTACCGAGGGAGGGGTTGTCGACAATTTTGCAGTCCAAACCGCTCCACTATTGAGGGAATTTCAATTGGCAATTATCGGTTCAGTTAAAAGTTGCATACAAACCTTGCAATTGGGTAACCAACGGTGCGCGTAATAGACTCCAGCGTTCAAGTGTGTGGTAAATGACCACAGGTCTTAGCACTCTACCCAGGGCCTGCCACTCATCAATGATCATGAATTGGAATCCACAGGGCTTGGTTTAGATATGATGTCGGTAACTCAACTTGGGTTTTTAACTTCTGGACTCTGGGTGTTTTCAGCTATTAAGGTCCAGCAGAGCATTAAAGCCTTTTCAATTTAGGGTTTATAAAGGTTTGGTATCTTTGTAGATGAAGAAATAAGAAGTTCGCATTGTCCGTGAATCAATTGGGTATAGTTGTCGGTGGTGCATTATAGCGCCAGGTAACATCCTGGTCCACTTGTTTGTTGCCTGGAATCGGTATGGCAAAAGGGATTTACTCTAACAGATACAATTGCCCAGTGTGTAACAGTAGGCCGACTATTTCAAGATACCAGGCCATATAGTGTTTACAAACATGGCTGTTCTCTGGTCTATAGGCCCAAACGCTTTATACCATCATTGCGTGCATCGTCTTTAACATACATTATTTACGTTTTTGTTGCAAATGCCAAGTTACATTTCAGGAAATGCTCAATTGGAATTGGGCCATCGCGTTACGGTGGAGTTTTTGGTCTTGGAGGTCAAATTCACACGTATCCAAAGTTTTAAAAATGAAATAACGTAGGTGCCCTCAACGTTATGGGCGGTGGCAAACAGTGAATTATTCATTGAACTGACGACATTCCTCAAATCTGGCAGTACTTTCACTACTGAATGCGTGTACGTGAAAGTTTGTGGGCGTGGTCTCGTCCTCCGTATTCAGATAGGATCACGTTGGAAACCTGAATGAAAAAATGGGATATGATAAGTTATTGTCTAAGAAAATCTTGGTTGTATATAATAAAGTATTTACATTGCAGCGATCGGGGTATGGTGCCATAAATTGCAATGATAAACCTTTAAAGTCATTCTTGATTGACAAAAAAATCTGGCTTGTTTTATCAGTTTTATAGACTCAACTGTTTACACGTTTGCGCATGCTGCAAATAACGCACAACCAACCAGTACTTTGCCTTAATTGTCAAGAGATGCTTCGTGATGGACTCGTGATTGTTTTAAATTGGGTTAAGTGAAGTCGTAGTGGGACAATTTTTAATTGTTGAAATGTGGTGGTTTTAGCTTGCAATACCCCTTTACACTGAACTGCCTTTCAAACATTTAAATTGTATCAAAAAATGGGATCATTACCCAAAGCAGAGCCTGAAAATGCAGGGTTTTTTTAAAATACTTTTATCATATCCAGGTGAAAGTTCGATTATTGTGGGGAGTTGATCCTGTTTTATCCTGTTAAATAAATAAATAAAAAATGCTTTTTAATTGCGGTTCAATTCGTGGTTGGTGTGATTAGGGTGGTTATGATGGCAAAAGGCGACGTAGGTTAAGGTTGCTTCCAGTACCCCGATGTTTGGTATTATTGGAATTATCAATCATCATTCAACCTCAATCAAATTCACCAAAACAAGCAATAACTAGCGGTACATAAATAAAACAAAGCAATATGATATAGATTAATCAATGAGTAGATGGCGTTCGTGGAAAATAACCGCTTGAGCGCTTGACTTGGTAAACATCGGTCGAGCGGCCGCAGCCGCGAGACCGATGTTAACCAAGTCCAAGGGCGAAAGCTTGTTATTTTTACGAACGCCATACATAGCACATTGATTCTAAGCATAACACGTAGAGTATTATAACAATAACATTTTTAAAACAAATTTTTTGGTTAAAAATGCTAAGAAATCGATTGATAACGAAATAAATTTGGTCGCAATTTAAATTTAACATAATTTAAAAACACTGTCCTTGTCACCGTCTATTGACGAGCGCTACCCAAATTCAAATGGCGTGTATTGATTGCTCTGGCATTAACCTCGAGTGACTAAAGCCATTAAGTATTAAAGCTATAAATGCCAATCGGTGAATTGATTGTTGCTTTGCTACTACGAAGCAAATATATCATGTATTTAAGTTATCTTGGAGTAAAATTTGAATGAAATAAATCAACCAAGACTCGGAATAAGGACTATTAACCCTATTCATCCTTGAACATATTGATTATTTCGTGTAGAATACAAGAGTTATCAGTGTTTCCACTGTTATTTTAGCCATTTGAGTGCCATTTGCTAGGGTTGAAGATGAAGAAAAACAAAAAAAAACCAATCTGATCTGGTGACCGTCACCGTTATAGTATATTTCTAAATTATGTACGTATCTTTACTGGGTATTGTGTGATGTCGACATTTGTGGATGCAGCATTTGATTTCAAATGGAAAACATGCGGCGTCGGATGGGGAGCTTCCGCAAGCTTGATCCCAAGAGGTTGAAGCTGACTTAGTATGTTTTTTTTTGGGGGGGGGGGGTTACCTCTATATTAACCCAGTGTTTGCGTCAAATCTTAATGTTCATGGAGTAGGTCTTTTGTATTGTTTTAATTGTCTTTTTGCATTACCCTAAAGGAACTGCAGTTCTCCTACACATTGTAAAATGACAGTATGAAAATCAAATATCTGAAATATATCATATATTTGCTGTTGGAAAAATAATAAATTGTGTTCATGTCCATTTATGAGAAATGTTGATGTTAAAGCAATCAATTTTTAAAAGTTATTACAGCTAGCATACCGTTCAATGTTTCTACATACATAGGGTGTACAGAGTTTGACACAATAGAAGTGTATCTTAAGTTGCCATCAGTATATTAATATATACAGATCGCGCCCTGATATAAGTTGTCAGGACATTGTATTCGTAGAACCCTTACGTGACCCGCGTGTTAGTGTGACCCGACTTCCGAGGGGTATAGTTTATTAAAAATAACAAGCTCTAGAAGCTGTTATTAAAAATAACCGCACCGGTAGCCTTCTCGAACATGATTCGTAGTAGTAAACGAAGGAAAACAATAGATAACAACAACAGACGCTAGCACGAGAAGTTGTATTGATAATAAATGGGTATAGTGGTATTATATTGACATTGAAAAGTGACAACGTAGTAGATACACTAAGCTATATAGGTAATGGCAAGGCATGAAAGGTTAAAGAAGAATACTTCATAGATAAGAAACTTCTCATGGGTGCAGTGCATTTTTCGCCTCCTCCGTAAGATCATTTTCTAAATTCTAACAGTGGGTATAGCAAAATGGGATTACTCATTATTGTGGACGGCTATGCTTGACTGGGTCTTGGGTTTTTTCTTTAATCGATTCCTATAATTCCTTTATTGTTATATGCAAGCCGTGAGTAAAATTGTGATGAGTGTATGAGTGGGGGGTTCGGCTTTCGTGTGTTATTAGCGGTCCTGCCACAAAAACATATATTCATGCAGTTTAAAATGGTTTCTGCGAACATGCTATTCTAGTCAATTAACTCTGCAGGGAAAGTTGAACAGGCATTTGAGCGCTAGTTAGAGTGCTCTTTGTGAAGCTTAGGCAACTGTTATGAGTCCTTTTTTTTCATCGCAAAAAAGAAACACAGCTGATCGGTAAGGACAATGGTCAGTGGAGTTAGAAACGAGCTTCCATGTGTTATTTGTTAGATTTATTTTGGAAATTCATAAGGCTTTACCAATATTGCCCTCTAGACCGAAAAATTTATTTATTCTGAAATGCAAAATAATATAGCAGCCGCATGTTTCCCCGATCCCAGAAGAAGCGTTTCAGCCAATAGTACTGAGGCCATGGATATAGGTTTTCCAATGCTCGGAATCTCCGTGGACATCTGAATTTGACGCGCAACGTATATCAGATCTGCATTGGCTCCAAACAAACTAATGTAGTCATCAGACGTGTATGCATGTCGATTCATATCGTTAAACATGAATTTGCAAATTCATTCATTCTGAGATGGTTGGACAGCTACATCAGGTTTGAGACCTTGCCCCTTATTTAGGCTTTTTCATTAAAATTGCAATTCCTACAAATAACTATAGGCCAGTTGGTAAGAGCATGCAGAAGGTGATAAAACAAGCTGTTGCACGGCTTTTATACATTCAATATTTTCGATGTTTATTCAATGTCTATCTTCAATCGGAAATTTTGCACTAGGCTAAATGAGTATTACTGGCGTAAAAATGATGTAAGTCTACAAAAAAAGTCACAAAGACGATTTCTTTTTGTACTGTGTCAATCATGGGGTTCTTTCTCTTGTCAGTGTAAAAATATAAACGGGTGACTCAGCTGCTGGGTTTGACTTGGAATTTATCCTCGAGCCATGAATCAGTGCTAGTCATTTGGCACTCAAGAGGTAAAATTAGGAATGGGAGTGGAAGTCCCACGCGGTGCCTATTTAGGCAGGCCTTGCGTTTTGTATTAGCAACATTTATTTACAGGTAGTCACATATGTAGTTGGTTGTGATCTTGACTCAAATTTTATTTTTTAAATTAAATTCGAATTGTCTCATGATTGTTTAAAAAGTATAATTTATAACAGGTAGTCATCTGGTACTGTTGGTTGTGAGTATTTCGCTCAAAAGAATAAGTTTTAAGTGTTTTATGATCGTTTCATTAGGTAACGTCTATTCACAGGTCGTCACCATGTGTTACTGTGGCTGACGATGTCAGTCAAAATATTTAAAAATTAAAAAAAAGGTTTATGATCATGCAAAGAAAATAAACATGTTCACATCAAGTAATTTTTTTCCTGCCATTGTGTAATCACAGTCAGCTGTGAGTATGTCACTCAAAATGGATAAAGTTTAGTTCACAGGTAGTCACCATGTTTATTAATGTGCGAGTAGGTTGCTCAAAAATATTTAAAATAAAAAAATGTTCATGATCTTTCAAAGAAAAATAACATTTTCACACAGGTAGTCGTTTTTTGTACTTTTTTGGGGGGTTCGGGGGGGGGCTTGTTTTTGGGAAAAGGGTATGTCACTCAAAACTCAAAAACATAATTCCTTTCAAGTTGGTTTGTGAGGTTACACTATCCATAGGTTGTTTTAATCACAGGTAATCACCAGTGTACAAATGCGTAGGTCACTGGACGAGAAAATTTGTTAATTTTCAATGTAGAGGGTGGTTTATTGAGAAATAGATCAATTAAGTCCTTTGAGCATGAACTGTACGGTAGTATCCGATTCTCAGATAGGCACTCGTCGTCCTACTTGAGAACTCATGTAAACGGTAATGGGACCTTGGCCAGCTTCTGCTTCATACAAGACTAATAGGTTTAGATATTTTGGTCAGTTAGTATTGCAAGTTGACTTAAGTGAAGAGACAAGGGTTGGCATGCACAAGTAATTTCAATAGGGAGGTCAATAGAATTGGAGAGTGAAATAAAAATCAAATGTCATGTAATACAACTATTCTGCTGTCTTTAACAGGGAAAATCGCATGGTAGATGGTAACCCAATTCATCTGTTAATCTGTAAGTGGGATGTCACACATCTTTCTGAATTTGGTTCATATTTCAACTTAATTTGCACTGGGGGACTATTGTTATCTTACAAATTCCCACTTGCATACCTTGGGAAATCAGGGGAAAAAAGTAGGTGAAAACATAATGTGACCACAGCTCTACAAGGCTTAAATGGCAGATAATGGATAAGAAATTAAGCATTTGCAAATGAGTTAATGAAGGTGCAGGGCTTGCTTGCACTAGAAATACCAATAAGGAGGCCCTTAGAATTTGTAGGGCAGAAATAACACCAATGTCCATGTAATTACTCATTCTTCTATTTTAACGGGAAAACATCAATGGTAGTGGCAAACAACCTATAAGTGGGATGGCACGCGCCAGGCTCAGATTTTGGTTCACAAATTATCAGGGATTCATGTCACATGCCCTAGCATTTTCCAATGCAAATTAATGGTAGTTTTTCATACCCTCAGGGTGGACGCTTAATGTTGAAAATTAAACGGTGTAATATTTGTGCAACCCAAAGAAACATTTAATAAATCGGAAGTGGGGGGGGGGGGGGGAGGAAGGGGTTTATGGCCAAGTTGATGCATTGCATGCAAACGGCATCTTGGTTGGTCGCTTGGTTCGCCGTATCTTTTTCGTTAGTCCCGCTTGATTGAGTGCGTAGTTTGTCTAAGTGGGCTTAGAGGGTTGTGGGTACTTTAAATCATTAACAAATGTTAAAATATTTATGAAATAATTGATGTATAATCTAATAAATATATTACAATGCTCTCCAGGTAGTCACCTGCAAGAAATGCTTCGGCCAGCGCTCGGAGCAGATGTATGAAGTCACAAACAATGTAACAGGTTTCAGCCATTTAATCATTTGTTACATAGCCTCATGTTATTGCTTACACACCCTTTGGATTTAACAGGTTGCACCGAGGGGAGTCAGTCTTGGAGTTGCCATTCCAAGGCCCTGCGTGCGTAATTTGTGAGTTGTAAGTCCGCGGCAAACCTCCTCTGCTTCTTACATTGTGACTTCCATTAGTCGTCGGAGGAGTTGGCTTGGGGTTAGAGCACTCCAAGGGAAAAATTGTTAGGCAAACCTTTCATACATCTATTGTGCTGGCATTTGAACATTTAAATGTTCCACACATGATAGCTGCATCCTTGTCGTGTTGTCAATAAACAATTGGGTCGATTTAAAGTGACAAATAATGATCCTCTCCAGATGACAGTGAAGCCACAAGCCTTCTGTTCTGCGTATGTTAGGTATTTGTCTGGGATAAAAGATGCAGAATAGGTCTTAAATAGTCACAATATATATGAAAGAGGTTGAAAAAGGTAGGAATAAATTTGGAAAACAATTGGATATGGAACCCACCTACACAGGTCAAGTTCAAGTCACCTAGGGTCACAAAATGTCCACATGAGGTCAAAATACATAAAAGCATGCCAGACTGGTCTAAAATAGCCACATATGCATGAAAGAGACAATTACCCTTGAAAATAATGTTTTTACTGTATTAAAGGGGTTTAATGAATATATTAAAGGGTGTTTAATGAATATAAAGGGGGTTTAATGAATATAAAGAGGTTTGTTTATAAATAACAAGGGTGTTAAGCTATAGGCCTGGTTTTTCTATCATCATTTGAGAACATTTGGATTCATGGCAAGTACAAAGAATTCTCAACAAAATTCGAATGAAAAAGGTTTTTGTACATATAGTCATCTCTTGTGCATTCGTCATAAGAAAGAATTTATTCAAACCAATAGGTCCATAAACTCGTGAGAGACACAATTGATTCGAAACATGTTCAACTGACCTGATAATAGGATATTGAGCCTATAATGGTTTGACAAATTTGTCTACATATTCCACGTACTGGTTGGCTCATACTAAGCACTTTCAAACATGGTGTGATCGAGCATTGGGCGCACTTTATATTTTCTTCATTGACGTTTTATCTTATGAACAATACACGGTTATGGGAGAGTCAGAGTGCCATATTAAACACTCTTACATCCATCTTCACTTTATTATTTTGCCTAGTGTCGAGTAAATAGAATCTTACACTTTTTATAGTCAAAATTGGACTAAAAACCGGGTAAATGTGACAAGAGTCTTGGCCAAATATGACTATATTCGGCCGATTTACCAGGTTTCAGTCAATTTGACTAATAACAGTGTAAAGATCATATTTGACAAGGCATTTTAAGAGTCATCATGCTTGGATACAGAGAAATCCAAGTTTCGTTAACAGCTATGACCCGCACCCAGTGGGCTTAAACACCAACCTATACTAACATTTGGCTAAGTCACTTACAGAGGAGTTTAAATTGGGGCGGCAATTTCCTTAACGACACATATTTGATTGTTTAAAAGTCCTTTAAAAATTATCCAAAACAAATAAGCTCAAAATCACATAATATCATTCCGATCGTGTTTTGGACCCTGACGTACCTGGAAATTGTATCACTTTCGATGAAAAGCCGTGTCTGCTCATTGTCGTCCTCAGATTTCAGTCTTTTAATCCATTTCTTTTTCAAGATAGAGGCAAAATACTGCTATTTTAGTGGTTAACCATTAATAGCACAGTAAAAAGAATAGGACGTTGCAATACAAGTGCATTATCACTTCTATATACCAACCAACCCACAAGTTTGTTTTCCATGATACTTGGCGATGAGTGTAGACAACATGATGGATCGACATAAATCGGAACAAGCACCTTTAAGTACAGCAAAGTGTAGCTGAAGATCAAATAGTCGCAATAACATAAACATGCAGAAGAAATAACCCAAGCTATAGTCTTACAAAGCTGTTCCTCCGAATTTGAATTTCCTAACATGTTTAGAAATGAATTGCAATGTTATGAACTTAGTTTTGATTTGGGATTGTTCATTAAAAACCACAAACGGTGCATTGTTTTGGAAAAAAATAGTATAAAAATACCAACCGAGCACATTTCGAAGGTTTATTGAACAAAGAAAAGAAAACCCTAAAAATAAGTTTTGAACTTGCCTGCTGTACTGATTGGCCCCATAAACAAGTATACTTGGTTATCTGTCATGCACGACAAAAAATACAAAAGCATATTATTACATGAAGATGGCTTTTCGGCTTATTCCCTCCAGGTTTGATTAATATAATATATTGGTAAAATTGTTTAAAAAAATGGGGGGGGGGGCTTATTTTGCTTGAAATGCCCTCTTATCTCTTTAAGCTTAATACATTAAAGGCGCATTTTGCGAGCCCACTCTCTAAATGAAAATTTCACTCCCCAAAAGAGTGAGAAACTCTTGCAAACCACTCAAAAATGAGTGTTTGTACTCAAAAGGAGCGAATTTCCACTCTAGAGTGAAAATCACTCCAAAAAGAGTGGATTTCCACTCGTTTTCGTGTTGTCCTTCGTTTAACTCTTCAAAAGTGTTGTCCTTCTTTTAACTCCTCAAACGAGTGGAAATCCTCTTTTTGGAGTGATTTTTGCTCTTTGAGTCGAAATTCCCTCTTTTTAAGTACAAACCACTTGTTTTGGAGTGGTTTACAAGAGTTTCATTCTTTTAAGGAGTGAAATTTTCACTCGTTTACATTTAGAGTGCAGCACCTTCATTTTATTCACACAGTAAAGCTTATTCACAAAATTTGAGTTGATCCCGAGCTTGTGTTTTTGTGTTTTGAGCAAATGCTTGTTTCCCACGATCCCAGAGGCTATTGTGCTGTAATTTCTGTCCGTCTATGGACAGAAAATACAAAATTGCAAATTTCTTACAGATACGACCAAATTTGCACGTAAGATTTGGTACACATGGATTACTAGGGCCAACGGTTCAGATCATATAAATATCTAAACTTTTTCGAGGTAAATGGGGGGGGGGGGGGGCGAGGTTGTGGATCACGAAATGCCCCTTTATCATAACCATGACCATGTAATTGAAGAGACACAGGGACATAGCTCACTGGGGATACATTTCTGTCAATGCTACAAGTCAAATCACATTTTAATCACCAAAAGCCACATTAATATTAATATATTTTATAATTTTACACTATGGTGGTTAACATTTTAAAGGGGGAACCATAGTGCTGTGTCCATTAGTAGATTAGGGGCATGAATACATAGATTTGGATCAATAAGGAGGTAACAGGCCAAAATAGGCCAGGGTATAACATACCACAACCGTATGCATTTTAAGGAATCTTGAATTTTATGAGCAAAAGTACTCAATTGAGTACAATGGGCTGGGTCGTGCGCAAACCATAAATCAGCAAATTTATCCCAATTGTATAATTTATGCTATTGCACAGATAACTATAAAAAACGTGTCAACGTCTCAACCTTGAATGAAATTGCGGGTGTAGTTAAAACACAAGGGTCATCAAAAGTAGAGGAAACTGATCATTTGCATTATGTATTAGTTAAAGGATCAGAAGCAGGACATTATCAGAAATAATGTGTCTTGTTCAGGCGTGGTAAGCCCGTTAGTCGCTTGCAAGTCGAGCCCCCAAAGGGGGCGAGACTTGCAAGCGACTAACGGGCGGGTTACAGTATAATGAAGTTGGATATTAAACCAGCTTGCCTAATGTTATTGATTTTCTATGGAAAAAAAATAAAACATTTTGGGTATCGATGGGTACTAATCATTCTGGGACACCCTGTAGCAGAGAGTGTAACAGTCAGTGGTTTTTTTTTTTTATTATTGTGACAATTTGGTTCGTTGTCCGGGGGTTTCTTTGATTTGGAAGACGATTTTGATGATGAATACTAATTAAGCAAGTCAAAAAAGACACCAATGATCGTTTTGGGAGGACGTAAAAAGCAAAGGTAAGGTCGTGAGTTTGAACTGCTGTTTGTAATATAACATCTCCTCTTTTGTAATGAATTGATAATTTAGCAATATTTGCACAATCCGCGTCATTATTGGTGGGACTTCACTGACCAGTAAACATGTTCATTCGTGACACTAAAGATTTCTATACGGTCCTGCGTGCGACACATGCACATATCACATCGTATACCGTGGCATTCAGCGTGACAATTTTTTGTATTCTGGTTCAACGTGTAGTATTAATTGCAAAGTTAGATATTTAGCATATGCAGATTTCACGCCATTGTTGGTGTCCCCTAACTGAATATGCTAAATTTTATTCCGAAAGACAGGAATCATGTCTCTGGAAATTGCCCTTTGACCCGTAAAAAATACCATTCTATACGACATACAGAATTTATTTTTGTAATACAGTCCTGCTTGTTACACACATATGAAAAAGTATCGATGTGGCATTCAGCCCTGACAGACTTAACTTTTGTCTCAGGCGACTTGAGTAGTGTTTTTGATAAAAACAGATGTTATGATCATGGCAGGTGTCAATAATGCGATTATAATTTAAGTAATCCCTATCCCCTAAGCAATGGCAACCGGTATTTCTACACGATTCCTATAGTGTTTCTAGACGACTGTTGTACTTCTTTCGTTCAAGTTCGATGACAGACCTTTATTTCTTGATAATGTGTCAGCTACTGACCACTTTATCACAAAACAAAAGTTTTGATAAGTGGCAGCTACTGACCACATTATCAAAATAAAGGTCGGGCCAACGAATTTAACAAAGAAATACAATTCCGTGCTAGAAAGTTACCAAAGACACAAGATGACGTACGGGATGAGTTGCTGAAACGCATGTCTCCAAAGACCAAGGAAACTACCAGTGGAAGGGATTCATGACGAAATTTTCAAAAACTTCTGGGGACTTTCTTTTACAGGTACAATATTAAAAGTTACTATAAGCCTAAACTTATTGAACTATCATTTTATTTAAATATAAATATTGTGAAAATCTTTTTCGAATAGTTATGCTATATTCCGCTCACGTGTTGGTAAGATGCGTTTCCGCCACAGAAACAAAGGACTGAGATACTAACCTTACAGGTATTTTTGGCCCCGATGCCTGGACTCGCATTAGGGAATTTGTAAAAAATTTGCAACGGCAGTTCATGGTCTCGGAATCTGCTTTTTCCCCACACACGCATGCGTTTGCATCTTTAGTGTGAAATGCTTAAAATGCATTATGATATAGGGTCGTTTATCGTCCTTTGTTTAGTGCAATGTTTTTTCCGGTACTCATTTATTTAGACATCGAAACTTAGCACTGGCCAATTTGAAATTATAAAACTGTATTAAATTTGTATAAGGACACTGGCCTTTGAAAAAATAGTGCCCCATAAAGATTGTTCAAAATCGATATTTTTGCATGGGTTGTAAAGCTTTTATATACAAAGCCGTCAACCGAAATGATTAAGACCAAACAGCTTCCTTGTGGGTAACAGAACGATTTTGTAATTTAACGTCAGCGGCGACGTTAAATTCAGAAGAAGAGCGAACAATGGGCGTTTAACACAAGAACACGAACACACACCTATGCAAGTTCACACGCTTGCGCAATGTTTGACCTGTCTGTGACCCTTGTGGTTTAATATCAGTAGTACGAGTCAAAAATATTCATGTAATATACACATTTGTTGATTAAAGTTATGGAAAACTTAAAAGGGTGGCATACAAATTACCTGTATGTCTTTATCATCATATCAATGTCCCTATCTGTTTGGGGTATGTTATTTTTAGTGTAAAATAATATCTAAACTGAACCCCTTAAATGCTAAAAGAATATAATTCTTGTGACTTTAATGGACAAATATTGCGTCTTTAAGCTACCTAGTGTGCAAATGCCAAATTTATTAGTATGATACACTATTGTTAATTGTATTCATGATGTCAAAAATTAACATGTTCTATGTGTGTGCTGAAACAAATGCCGAATTATTGAAGTTCATAACTAACTACATAGTGTGGCACAAATGGGTGAATTAAACCTTAAAATGCAAACTGAACTGCCATGCTAAAGAATATCATTCTGGACTTAATGGAAAATATGGAGTCTCTATAAGTACTAGTGTGGCAAAATGCCAAAAAAAATTTTAATGTTAAGATGCTCAATTTGTTTACATTTATTCATGTAAGAAAAAATGTCAAAAATTAACAAAGGTTATATGTGTGTGCTGAACAAATTGCCAGACTATGAAGTCTAACTAAGACTACATAGTGGCCGATGGGTGAATTAAACCTTAAAAATGCAAACGGAAACTTCCATGACCTAAAAGAATATAATTTTGTGATCTATATGGAATATTGTAGTCTCATAAGTACATAGTGTGCAAAATGGCCCAAAAAAAAACACAAAATTTTTAAAAAATAGCTGATCAATTTGTTTACATGTATTCATGATAAGAAAAAAATGGTCAAAATTAACATCTTTATATGTGTGTGCTGAACAAATTGCCAGAATTATGACAGTTTATAAACTAAGTATGATTGGCTGGACAAAGATTGATAATAATCAAAGAAATGCTGTTTGAGGATATTTGAATAGTATGAAAGATTAAAATCCACGACACGTTTATGGGCTCGTCCTCGTGAAACCCCTCAGTGATCGGGGTGTCTAAATTTGGATTCTGGGATTACTAGGTTTTAACATTTTTAAAGTGTAAATACTGGTAGCGAGAATAGTATAAAAAATTAACTTACAATGAGAATTTTATGGAAATGCTTTTTGGGCATGCTAATAATCAAAAGACAAATGGTATTCCAAAAATAACACTAGAAAACTGCGGTGAAAATCATATATTTAATTTGTTGTTTCACTTCATTTTGTTTGCTAACGGCTGCAGTGATTTTCGTGATACTACCCTGCTATTTCCGGGGACCCGGATGGTACTTTTTGTTATTTTTTTTTATTTTTTCGTCGTCTACAAGTTCTAAAGTTGAAATTGCAGTCATCTCATATGTATATCTAACTTTAACTGATTTTTTTAATTGTGTATTGATTATGTCAGATCGAAGTAGTGATGTTGTAGATGTTGCATCCAAAACCTAGTCACATTAAGTGATAAAAAAAATACCGTATGTAAAGATATATAACAAGACTGTTCATGAAAAATGTGTACCCAGGAAAAAGAATGAAGGAAATGTGTAAACTAAGATGAAAATATATGTACTAATTGTGATGAAAAACGATTTTTCTATGTTAAATTGCGAATATCAGAAGTATTAGTAAAAATTTCGATAAATGAAGAATGTTTAGAGACATTAAATCATGAATTTTACAATTATTGGTCTATCTGAAAACCCACTTAAAAGACAAACCGCATGGGTATTTCATCTTCCTGGCTACAACATCGAATACATAAACCGAAACGATCGTGAAAAAGGCGGGGTATGTTTGTGCCATATTCAGATAAGGTAAAATACAAATTTGTAATGATCATGTGAAGCCAATCAAACTTATGAATCATGTTTTTATAGAGATCGAAAAAAATGCCAAAAGACGAATGGCATGTTGGGCGTGGTTTAGCGAGCGCAACGGCCATTGACGACTTCATCAAAGACGTTGGCCCGGTTAGTCAAAGATCGATCGTGAAGACCAAAATCAATTTAAAATGGACGTGACTTCAATATCGGTCTTTTGAAGGATGACAATGATAGACAAACACTGATTATTTAGATATTTATCTTATTCACTTATTCCATCAGGCAATAAACCAACAAGAATTACTGAAGATAGTGCCACCTAATAGATAAATATTTTAACAAACCTAGATAAAAATATTCATAAGTAAAATTGTCTTGCAGATGTACGTGACCAGGTGACAAAACCAGTCTGACAACAAATTTGAGGGGGGAAATAAAACAACTAAGTAGAGTACACCTAATAAAAGGGCTTAGTGACATCCAATATAGCAACTTTAAACATAGATTGACAAATGTGAAATGGGGAAAAGTATTTACATGGTAACAGCGTCAACGAGGGACTATGAAACATTTTTGAACACTTTTACTAACATGAGGATGAATGCATACCTCTGTAGGTAGGGAGTATGGTTTTGTATTTCACAGGAGAGGGAACCAAAAAAGCCATTGGATAACGAAAGGACGTTAAAGAGCATAAATTACAAAAAATAAGTTGTACAAAAGATTTGTAACTAATACAAGTCTTCAATGACCTAAGGAGTTTAAAAAGTATCGAAACAAATTACACAGTCTTATGCGGAGGGTCAAACGGAGTATATGTTTAAAAAGTTTGAACAAAATAAAGGTAACATGAAAACAAATTGGAATATGATAAAAACAAAATTATTGGACGTAACAAAAAAGGGGAATCAACAAAACAAAATCAAAAGGAGAAAAACATTTTCGTAACAAATTCCGTCGATATAGCTAATGAGTTCAATGATTCTTTGTCAATATTGGCCCAAAATATGATTATCATTTTTAATAAGCTTATTAATAATATTATCAAATAAAAAAAACGAAACATTAAAAAAACATGTTATGAAACCAAGTGTTGAAAATCAGAAGTCATTCAATAATTGCAAAATTTGATCAAAATAGACGTCCCGGTCATGATGGTATGGTAATTGGATCTCAAAAAGTAGCCAATGAATAGACAAGACCACTGACAACAATTTTCAATTTAATATCAACTGGAGAAGTTCCTCATAGTTAAAGATGCAACGGTTGTACCCATTTATAAAAAAAGATGACGCACAAGTGTTTTCAAACTATAGAACAGTATCAGTATTACCCAGTTTTCAAAGATTCTGAAAGACTGGTCTTTAATCGAATGTCATCAATTTATTGAAAGCAAAACATCATAAATGATATCAATTGGGTTTCGCTCAGTCACTCTACTTACATGGCAATGATTGATTGGTTGAGAAAGTATGTAATGCTGTGAAAATAACAAGCAAAACGGGTGGGGTTTTTTAGATTTGTCGAAGCATTTGACACTATTGACCAGGACATCCTATTACAAAAAATGATGCATTATGGTTTTAGGAGGTACCGTCTTAATTGGTTTAAAGCTATTTAAGTAACAGAATGCAATATGTATATTTCAACAATAGTAAATCGAACTTAAGGAAAATTAATTGTGGTGTGCACAAAGGCTCAATATTAGGTCTCTCCTATTTTACTGAGATTAATGTATCAATAAATAACCTCGTCTGTTTAAAATTGTGTTGTTGCGGATGACACGTACAAATCTTGATCACATGAAACATTGCCAGTAAAATAAATGAAATAAATAAGGAGTTAAAATAGTAACGAACTGGTTCAAAGCAAATAACTATCCGTTATGCTGGAAAAAACAATCTGACGTTATTAGGTACACGTTATGGGAATGCAAAAACGTGGATAGGAAAATCGCGTGGAATTGGAAATACAAATTACAAAGGGTGCGCTCCTCAAGTTTCTTGGGGTTATGATAGATGGACAATCTACTTGGAAAAACCATATTGAGGGAATTCACAAAACGGATTGCACGAAATATTGGCGTCCTAAATAAGCTGAAAGGTTTTATCCCTGGACGAATCTTGCACTCTTTATATTGTGCATTAATTTTACCGTATGTAAACTATAGCATCCTAGTATGGGGTTACATATATAGGTAGGTGGATTAACATATTAACTTCAGAAATGGGCGGTGCGAACTATTCTAATAAGAACACAGAAGCCACTTGCTCCATGTTTCAAAGTTTGACATTCTCCAAACGTTTACGACACAGATAAACTTGCAGTGGGGTATTATGTTCAAAACATTCTACAAATCAACTGCCAAAAAGTGTTTAATTCTATTTCAAAAACAAGCTGAATATCATAATTACTGTACTAGAAGTGCCCAACGATTATACTCTTACCAGAAATAAAAAAATATGTCTCAGATCAAACTGTAAGAACTTCTGGTTCCCATCCTATGGAAATCTTTGACCAAATCTAAAAAATGTCAAATAGGTGAAAGCATTTCCGAAGCCAACAAAACTCATTCATATCCCAATAACTACGTCAAGACAATTAGGTTGGAGCAGGGTATTTTGTTTCAAGATGTAGGTATGCCGTAATTCTTGTTTTTGGTTGTAAATGTTATTTGGCTAGTATCATGTGTGTAAATTTTGTTTTGTGGGTATGATCACCTCTGCTTCGGCCTTCGATCACATCCCCCATATATTTGCCTTGTATTTAAATGTTTTGTTAATATTTCTTTGTCTAGCTGTGATATGATGTGGAAATAAAATGAATATGAATGAATCTCTGTTCTTCCAATGGCTAGACTATCATTTGAGAGCAAATCGAAGAAATTTATCATTGTGAAAATGTGCCAGTGCGCTTTAATGTAATCTTAGAAGTGGATCACATTAAGTTACACTTCGTAGAATTCTAGTTTAATAATTTAGGGGTGAAAATCAAGCTTCGAAATACGTATTTAGGGGGTGCTTGTTTGTGATTGTTTGGACACGGATGACACCCTTGTCTAGTGAGAAGTGGCCCCCGGCGGATGTCAAGACCATCTTTAATCCGGGCACATTTTTTGAGTCACGTAGTAGAGTTCAATATATATTATAAAGGGCATAATGAAATGAAAATAATAAAGTTTTGACATAATGAAAAGGAGCCTTTAATATTGAAACATCTCTCACGAGTTGAAAACAATTTGGATGTTTACCATTTCTGTAACAAACGGCAGAGTTTGGGGGAGGGGGAGGTGGCAGTTGTGGGCAATTTCTGAACAAGGATGCTAACATTACTGCCAGAATTACAAACTTGAAAAGGCATGTTGTCATCAGCTCACAGACCAGTGCTATTGTATATGTGCTAATTCCGGCTAATCCAACTTTCACTTGCCAGATCAATATCTATACTACAAGCCTAAAGTACAATGCCTGAATCCCGGTCTAAGTGCTTTTGAATTGTGTCGCAAAACATGCTAGATACACTGTAAATTCTGTCAGGGATGTGAACACCTTGCTTTTCTTGCAATCCCTTCGTGCCATGTATGTTAGTAATTATTTCATTGTACCCACTTCTTGGCGAATTCTGGCTCTCGCCAACCGATACCTTTTTCATTTTT
Organism: Ophioderma brevispina; assembly: GCA_023653785.1. Classification (NCBI taxonomy): domain Eukaryota; kingdom Metazoa; phylum Echinodermata; class Ophiuroidea; order Amphilepidida; family Ophiodermatidae; genus Ophioderma; species Ophioderma brevispina. The sequence continues at coordinate 27,279 of JAMKCH010010924.1, forward strand.
TGATGTCCGTTTCTCAATATAACGTTACTATGGACCATGGCCCTTCCAGTGGCCTAACCAGACCTTTACAAATGGGGGGCTGAAGGGGTGCAAGCTTTTTTGAAGGGGGCAAATTTGGGTCCTTCTCCATAGACACTGTACAAAATTTCAGTTCATATTTGGGGGGGGGGCGGAAAAGGAGGGGGGGCAGGGTTTTGTTTGTGGAGGGGTGGGGCTCTCGCCCCCCTGCCCCCGGCTCTTTTTACGTCCCTGGTGCCTTCAAATCGGAATACACTAATTAAAATCGGTCCATCACTTGGCTTTAAATATGGTGTGGCGATCAAATAGTTTTGTGCGTTCTTATACTTTACTCCGAATATAAAAAAAGGTTGAGCTTAACCATTTGACCTTATTTGCACATTCGTCATTTGAAATTTGGTGAATCTCTTGTGTATCAGGCGAACGTGTAAAAAATAATAAAAGTTTTATGTTTCTGTCCCAATTCGTGAACGTGACGGGAGACGATATATGCTTTCCACGCCCCATTTCCAGCTCTATTTTATCATTTTTGTTTTAATCTAACCTATAGTTTTTGGTCGGTGGTTTTTTGGATGGGAAGACATCCCTGTAAGTGCAGCCTTCCTGTAAGTGCACCTGTAAAATACAGTTTTGCCATCTCATCAGCCACCAGCTCAAAGCATAAGACCATTTCCTGCTTCCTCTTGATACAGAGAATTCCGGGCAGCAGCTATCGCAAGATGGAAGCTGCTGCAACATAGGCATCGGTGTTCGTGGCATCGATGACAACAAGGCTATTGTAGCCTGACTCACACAGAATACGTAAACGCAAAGAGGACAGTACCAGCCTCTCTGCAAGGTCTGTCAGGTATAGTTGCATATCGTGTTTTCACTTGCTTCTTGTTGCTAACGCTACACATCAACGCAGGACCGTACGCAGGATTTATTTTTTTTAGGGGGGGGGGGACTTCGAAAAAGTGGACCTTTTTTCAAAAAATTGGACCTTTATTTAGTAAAAGTGGACCTAACCCCCCTAAAATTGTCGTTTTTGGAGTTTTATAAACATTTCTCCAAAATGTGGATTTTCATTTGTCAAAATTTCTCTAAATGTTGGACCTGTTATCAAAAAATTAAGCAAAAACTGGACCTTTTGCCCCTTTTGTGGAATTTAAGGGGTGCGACCACACCCCCTCCCGCTGTGTACGGGCCTGCATCAGCGTTATGAATTCTTTGCTTGAAGGGACGGTGTCGCTAAATTTCATGTAGGTGTTGTAGATATGTGCTTTACAGGGGGTTACCCTGTAATCGAAGGTCTCCCTCTCCACTTTTAGCTGCGTATGGTGTGTCGTAGACTACTTGTCGTTCACACAGAAGATTACGTTCAGCCTCACCATTAGGGGTACTGGTAAGGATAATGAATGATAACTTGTGTACGTAGTCCGACCACTTACATGGGGTGCCATCTTCTGTAGATCAACTGCTGATTGAGTTGTTATCCTCCATTATCATACCCGTGTCGATGAGAGTGGTGTAGAGTTCCTGTAGACTAGCCCGTAGCCAGGAATTTATGTGGGGGTGCGGACGGGGGTGCGGATTTGCCAGAAGTGGACGCGTACCAACAAAACAATAATTCTTTTCGGCTCGCTGCGCTCGCCGGTTGACCCAAATTTTTTCACCGTCATCTTAAATTCTGAAGACGGGAGGGGGGGGGGGGGAATAACATGACATATCGCAAGCGTTCAAAAAACGGTACAATAACAACAACAGTGCGGTAATCAATAGGATAACACTGCTTAGTCCATTCTTTTCCATGCAGCACAACCCTTAAACAAAAACAAAAATAGGGACAGCGGCCAAAACTTCTAAATGACAAAGCGGACTTTAAAATGACAATCGGACCTTCACATCAACAAAGCGGACCCCCCGCCACCCCCCCTGGCTAACGGCCATGTCTGTAGAGTATTAATCCAGAGACAACATGTGGATGAGCTTGACTCTTCAGTGTCGATGTTGCAGTTGGAGAAGACTAAGGCCAACACACACCTAATGGCACAAGGAGTAGGGTCTACAACTGAACTGACTTCAACCAGGTTATCACTAAATTTTTTATAAACTACTGGATGGCCAGCTACGTAAGTGTTGAAAAAAATAGCGTTGAGCTGGCCGCATTCAGAACCGGCAACTGTTACTAGCCCGGCGCTCTTGCCCAATTGAGCTAAGAAGCCGGTGGTCAGAGGAGCGATAGATATATTAATAATTATAATCTCTAGGTATTGGTCCGAAGGGGTTGTCCATCGTTTCATAGCGGATGCATCAGAACCATTCTGAAACACTGCGGCTACACCCGCTGCACACACAAGAGCGCTACCACGGGATTGCCACCTTTGCTAGTAACTCAGCCCAATGGAAACAAAAAATTGCAACCTCACCGCAGACTGACCCTGGAATGGGCGCAAACTACCAAAAATTGCAGGTGTCCATGGCACCAATGTCTACAAGCCACCTACCATCGTCTTCAAGAGACTCTCTACCAACTTATCGTGCACCTGCATTTATGCCGGCGACTTAAACAGTCATAGCATTGCCTGGGGTTACAGGAAAAACCAACCCTGATGGAGTTACCCTAGAGGATGGGCCTCAAAATCCGGGTACAACTATTGCACGACCCCAAGTAACCAGACACCTTCAACTCCGGAAGGTGGAATACGTCTACATACCCTGACCTCGCTTTTGCAAAACATGGACACCACCACCATTTATTAACTGTTCTCGACCGCTTTCCGAAGCTCCCAACACAGACCATCATAGATCGCGCAGGAGGGCCTTGCTAAGCCTATACAAAACAAAGCAAAGTGAAAAGGGGAATTCGCAATGCCAGACGGGACAGAACTGGGGATTCAGAAGTACCCACCTCCCGACACCAACCTCAACGACACCAAATTCTTACACAGCACTGTGTCAAACCGTATTAATTAGCAAGAAGACCCATTCCATGTGGCTGCCGTCGCAGTTATACAATCCTGGGAATGAGGAATGTGATACTCTTTTACAATGATTTCCTGAATTCTGAACCGTGGAAGACGCTTCATCCAAGGCTCAGACCTGACAAATGCTTGGGACAGGAAACACGCGAGCGCTGGGAGGAGACGGTCAAAGGAATCGACTCACCCACTCCAGCAGGAAGGCCTGGATGACTATAAACCGTCTCACCGGCAGAATTCCAAAACCATCGAAATGTTATCAGGGCCAGCGGCCCTGATAACATACAGCAGAGTTCCTGATGCCACGATGTCTAGATTGGCTCCAGGAGTTTCTACACATGTTGCTTACCAACAGTCATTACCCAGATTGCGGCGAGGAGAGCTACGATCATCGCACTCCCCAAACCAAACAAGCCTGTTTGACAACCCTAAGAACTACCGCCCAATAGAACTACTGTGGGTATCCTTCAAACTCCTGAGAGGATGATACTGGCCGGCTGGAGCCCGTCGTCGAACCCCATCTGCCTGACGAACAAGCAGGATTTCGCTTTGGCCGGAGCACTGTCCACAAGATTGTAAAACTCCAAATGATATGAGGAAAGCTTTGAAAAACGCCGTAAGGAAGGCGTCATCTTGGTGGACGTTACTGCAGCTAGAACAACCCGTGTGGTTTGCACAGGGCCTGACACTCAAGCTCTCAGGCACCATCCGGATCGTCACCTGTACAAATCATATGTAACACGCTTGCAAACCGTAGCTTTATTCGCAGACCAGTGATGGGCAGGTAGTCGTCTGCGTCGTTGCGGAAGGTGTACCACATGATCTGTATGGCTCCTATGCTGTTTACTTATATACGAATACCTCAAACAACATCTAGACAAAATGGCACGCGACGACCTTGCCCTCCTCCACAGGACCAGCAATGGACAGGAAGTAGAAAGCACACTTACTTGACAGACATGCACGACTTGCAGATATCTCAAGACCTGGATGAAGCTGAGCGAAGCCAAGACCAACGCTACTGCCTTCCGCCTCAATACTAAAGAGGCTCATCGCAAGCTTCAAATCAACCTCTGCTATACAATCCTATACAACCTACTTGGGAGTGAAGCTTGGACGGGCAGCTTTTTACCGGCAGCACCTCGAGTCCGTATGCCGCCAGGTATCTTCGAGGAATAGCCTCCTGTGCAGGACTTGCTGGATCTTCATGGGGTGCCAGCCCAACGACCCTACGCACCTCTGCCTTGGCTCTGGTCTACAGCATTGCTGAACATGCCGCCCCAACATGGGGCAACGCTCTCACACAAAGAAGCTGGACATGGTACTCAACGAGACCTTGAGAACCATAAACTGGATGCCTCCGCCCCACTCAATATGAATTTCTACCGGCTTTCAGGCATTGCACCGCAGCCTTCGGAGGGAGCACCACTCGCACAAAACTAGTGAATAAGCCCTGGGACAACAAAGCACCTGTGCCATTAATACTGTCAAAGAATCACACCAACTCGGTAGACAGAGACTGCGCTCTCGCGACTTTCTGCCGACACGCTGTTAAACTCTACAGTTCCCCATTTTCTTTCAACATCTTACAGGAATGGATATGCTGGTTAGACATTCACAAGACCCGATCAACACTCTATACCACCAAGACAGAACTACCACCGGTCACCTGACAGCAATCTCCTATGCAAGGATTGGGTCACCTTAAACCGGAATCGCGCAGGAGTCGGTCGCTTCAATAGCAATATGCACCGATGCCGATGGGGGCTGCGGCCCTCTCCAGCGGCATTGCGGTTCTCCGTCATAGACTGCGGATCACATTTCAATGAGTGACCTCCTTCGTCCGCGGGTGGATACAGATATCTCAAACCCCAACCAATCAACAGTGACTTGGCTCAACTTACAACACATTTATGCTGCCTCCACACGCAAGAAGAAGAAGAATCAGAACGGTATCTTACATAATACGATTTATATGTTTTGAAAGTTTAAATACGTAGTTCTCCAGTAGACAAGGAGGAATATTCATTAATCTTCTCTGGTGATGCCAGCGGACGTAAGTGTTGGTCTATCACTCCCTCAAGTTGAGGCACTCTTGCTCCGATTCACACAACTTCATCTATGGCGACAAAATGCGCTTTGCCTACGTGCAAACTACTGGATATCTTGGCCACTTACCTACATCAGAGCCAGCTGTGAAGAGACCGACGAAGATAGGAGTGAGTAGTTGAGATCGACGAAGATGGTAGACCCTCTCAGTGTCTGTAGTATAAACGGACCTGGTATCAAGACTACAATCTCTCTGCAGTCAACCAAATATGTTTTGAATTTTGTAATCCATGGACAAGTTGGTTCGTATGAGGGCGCGTGGTATTTAAAATAGGACCAAATCAGGGATGGACCGATTATGTCCAGGCAGGGCATAGAGCTTTCCCAGTGATCTCTGATTTTTTAAAATTTAATTTCTTGATTTATTTGTACATTGATATACCTGTACATTGATATGCACTGCATATTGGTGAATGCCACTGCTGTAAAAATATACTTCCAAATAATAAAATAAATAATTTTGATTTTATGTGTTCAAACCTACTGTTCCCTAAATAGGAAGACAGAGCCGAGACTTTGTGACAGTCTACGGAGATTTGGATCAAGAGGGAGGGGGGGGGGGGGGGTAGGAGAATGATTATGTACAGGGGATTGGGAAGGGCGAATTCATCATCTGATTTTTCAGAATCTAGCGAGGCAGATTGCTCTGATTCAAACTGATAATTCTATTGTGGGGTCATTGGTCTACATAAAATGGCAATGAACTACAGAGTAAATAATTTAACATGTTTCAAATGTTTTTTTTTATAAACTAGAGTTGGCTAGTAGAACAATGCCATCTTCAGACCTCAAGATTTTCACGAATTGCCATTGAACTTGATGCCGATGTCAAACTCTTCAATGGCAAGAGGGAGTACAAACTGTAGAAGAATTTTAAGGAAAGTTGTGGTGACAGAATATCCACGGGGTACTCGACCCCAAATTAGGTACAGGTGTGCGTCCACCAGGTAAAAACAATCGACCCATAGTGACCAAATTATGCAAAATATGACCCATTTGTATCCCTTACGTCCCTAGAGGAAAATGACTACCAACCTCAAGATCACCGCAAAAAAGGGAGGTAGCGTTATTTTTCTTTTTAGATCTAGGAGCAATTTCTCCGTAAATACAAGGCAGGGGTCCGTTCCGTGATTTTTGAAAAGTAGAAAAAATGGCATTAAGGGATATAGTCAGTTCCGAAATTTCGACCCATTTATATAATTGGCTTTGAAATTTCGCACCATTTTCAAATTAATCATAGGAAAATCGGCCCATTTTCATAGTAACTTTTTCCGAAAATCGGAAAAATCAAACATTTTCATTGTGATTTTACCGAAAATCTGGAAATATCGACCCATTTTCATAGAAAATCGGAATCAAATATTGAAAAAAATGGACCCATTTATATAGTAGCAATGACCTACAAACACCCATATGGTAGCATGCTGGGAAACAACGACGCATTTTAATAGTAAGGGTTGAAAATGCGACCCAATTCGGTGGCACATACACTGTTGCTCATAAAGTTGGAATAATTTTTTCAGACCCAATCTTAACACGTATTTCCAGTTGAACGTTTCAGTAATCATGAGGTGAATGATTACATAATGAGTCCCCGCTATCCGGGTGAAGTGAATCCATGTACAATTTTGAATTACGTAACAATGCCTTTGTTGGGAGCTATTAAAGGCCAGACATCTGTTCTTTGTTCCTTTTCCCTGCTCCAAGCCTGTGTGAAACGAGCCCACGTTTTTCAGAGTTGGTTGTTACCGTTACAACAAAAACTGACAAAGCGGTTCCCTGGGCTATGCCTCGTCCAACGGCATTGTCCATACGCCGAAGAGTGGTGAACGCCGAAGGGAGGGTACAAACCAAGCCAAAGTCGCTGACTTTCTCGGGATATCGCAGAGTACGGTCTGTAAATTGCTCAAACATCATCGAGAGGTGGGTCATTTGAGGCCACGAAAATCTCTAGGACGACCATGATTAATTACCAGACGAGATGATCGCCGACCTCTTAATCTGTGCCGTAGAGCAGTGAAATACCAACGAGCCGTCTTCGTCGTTTGTGGAGAAGACACTATAGAATCAACGTTTCCCGTCCGCCAAACTGTAAATCGGTGATTGCTTCATCAACTTGGCTAGCGAGCAAGACGAATGACCAAATGTCCACGCTTAATCGTTCACCACAGAATTGCGTGACTTCGCTGGGCTAGGAAGCACAGAGGATACAGCTCGGATACTGGCGACATGTGGTCTTTATGGACGAGAGCCGCTACATCCTTGACCGTCAAGATGGAAGGACAAAGGGTTGTCCATTACAGTGTGGTGGAAACCTCCGAGATGACTGTATTCAGGAATCGAATCGACTCAAGGTGGTGGCTGCTCTATGATGTATGGGTCGGTATTCATTGTGGAGGAAAACGTCACTGGTGGGGCCAGATGGAAACATGAACGCCATCGCCCTATACCTCGGCATTCTGGAAAACCACTGCTTGGAATAATGTTCGGCTGATCTGTTTCTTGAGGCAGGGGTGGTGGAGCAGATACCACAGCCTGCTTCCTCCCCTGATATGAAACCCTATCGAGCATGCCTGGAATGCCTTAGGCCAAGCCATCAGTGACAGGGAAATCTTCACTCAAAATTTGCAGGAGTTAGCTCAGGCTCTGGCGATAAGTGGGCGCTATGTCATGACGTCATAAACAACCATGTGGACAGTATATTGCCACGAGTCTTGACGCCTGATTCAGCCAGGGGTGGCCATACTCAATTAGTACTGATGGGCATTTCAATTACAGCTATTGAACATTCGATGCACGAAAATCATCAAAAAATGTGTATGCCAAAACTGACTGATGTGCAAAAAAAATTGTACAAAATCCTTACATTCTGTTGTTCAAATATTTGAAGGACAATTTTCAGAATTTTGAAATGAATCCTCTTTGAATGGTAAAGCAGTGCAGTGGCATGAAGAGTGGCGACACGTGATCATATTTTTCTGCATTTGAAATGAGTTTAGCAGCGCTGAAGTAGCCAAAAAACGGGTGAAATCACGATCCCTGGTGCTCCACATTACAAACATGATTTTAAAAGTTGCATTTTCGCTCTACGACATGGGGGGGGGGGGCATCTTGGGATTTCTGGGCGAAAATTATGTCATAATGCATCAAACTCATGTCAGAATTCAGAATCCTTGGGTCCTCTTACTCAAAAAAGTGTACACGATTTTAGGTGCTTGGTTCAAAAACTTATTTTCAAGATGTGCTGGTGGCAGCCATTGTGGATTTTGGGGTAATGTCAAAGTATTGTCTATTCGAAATCATTGTGGTCGATTTATCGAAAAGTGTCGTGTAAAATGATTTTAGGTGCGCTGGTTCAAAACTACATTTTCCAAGATGGTTCCGGTGTCCATCTTGGATTTTTGGGTTAAAACTAATGTCAGAATCGGAATCCTTGTTCTCGACTTACCCCAAAAAGTGTCTTTTACGTAATTATCAACAACTTACTTTTGGATTTTGATGTTGATATTTAATGCTACTGTTGGGATTTGACTCTTTTATTAATAGTGTATCCCAAATAGAAAATTCTGACTTAAAAATTTACAAAAAAAAGAGCATTTTTTGAAAACAGTCAAAGAACTACATGTTGTACGTGTGCTCGTTACGTAGGACATCCTTGAAGTTTGTGCCACTGGTATGATAAGAAAACTATAGTGAGTGACCTTACGGTGGCCTGGGGAAGTGATTATACCAGTTGACCGACCAACATCGAGAAACAACCGTTGATTAAGAACTGCCGATAGACAACTTACTTAGATCTTGCCACATATCGAACACCGATTTCCAGTAAGTACACTATATTTAAGAGTTATAACAGGTCTACAGTAAATCAAACAGTAAGAAGACATTTTTATAATTAGAGAATAAAAGGTTGATTTTTGGAACCGGCGACAAACCATTATTTGCCGTGGAAAAACTCGGCCTTCCGGCCCTAGTTCGTTCCACTTAAACTAATGGTATCGCCTTTGGTTCAATTCGTCGTAAAGAGAATACCGGTTCCCAAAATCATACCTTTATTCTTCATGCTTTAAACAGCAATGATCATTTAAGGTCATCGTTAACCAAATTTTGGGATGCTTTACAGCTTAACTAAAACAAGAAAGGACTGCCATCACCCAGTGAAAAGAATCGAACAACCCGCTGAACGCAACGATCATACGCAACGAGACGCAACGTTGGCAGGCGCTCGCGAAAGTAGCAAAACGCGGTATGGCGCGAGCGCTTCAACCTAAATATAACTTCAATACGCAGCGCGTACTACTTGGGTTCAATTAAACGAATTGAACCCGGGCATCAGCCAATGAAATTGCTTACATTTTCACAGCTGTTTAAAAGAATATATAGGAAAAATATTGGTAGCATTCTCAGCCTTTTCAACTCATATAAGCTATAGGTTAGATGCAAAAGATACCGTATCATAGTACAAATGTATTATCTATGGAACGCTATGGCGTACATAAATCACCCAGTTGTCTCTGTAGGCCTACATGTTGAGTGTAGCGCGCTAAATACCGAGATCACTACATGTCGAGTTTAGCTCATTAGCTCACTCTATATCCAGATTACCTCTATGTGTACCAATTTTGCGCGCACTACATGCAGGTCACCTGTAGCTATATCGAGATATAGCACACTATACATCTAGACAGGTACATCCCAGATCATAACTAATCTACTTTCCAACCACATATTCACTAGTATTATACTATATTCTTCAAAATAAGCTTTTGGGCCACCCTGAGTTTTGACTCAAAAAAACATGGCGGCCAAAATACAAATTCTTACTAAAATGGCTAAAACCGTATTTTTCCGATGAGAAATTCACACAAAAACTATTAATTTCCCATTTTATTTTACAGACACATTTCTCTTTGCATTTGACAAAGTGAAATTCCAAATTATCGAAAGAATTCAAAATGGCCACCACAAACGCTCAATACATTGATGGATTGCCTTAAGTTTATTCTTAAGGATATTATCGTAATATAACTGATGCATTGTTAACTTATTGTTGAGCTACTACAAGAAAGCATATAGGACTATCTTCGTTTCTCAAAATGGCGGCTAAAATATTCAAAATGGCTGATATTTAGGTTAATTACAGTAATGTATTACTTTAACTGTATTGCTTAACTTTTTTTACTTACAACCTCACATGATCTTTGATCTCATCAACAAACGAGGGATCCCATGTTGCACCTATGACTCAAGATTGGTTTAAATCGATCCATTAACACTTTTTCAAAACAGACTACATCAACAACAGACAACAACATACAACATCATCATCAACAGACAACAGTGGACAAGGTGATCCCTATATGTGCCTTCCTGTCCTAAGGCAGGCGACACAAAAACCGAAGATCGGAATCAACTACAATTTTGTGAATAAGCGTTTCCTAAGGATATCTAGTGAACAATGAATAAAACAGAAGGTGCTGGAATCTCGAAACACCTTTAATATAATACAAAACAATAATATTAACAATAGCAACAATAATAAAATGATAATAATAATAATTACCTTAGAATTACACTTAGGGGGAAATTTGAATTATTCATTAGGCTATAATGAGCTCTTATTATTATTTAGTTTAATTAATATTCATATCCTTATCATTTGTTAGTCTAGTGGATTATCTATAATTTGCATAAATTAATATTCATTAGCTTATAATACTACTACTACTAATAATAATAATGGGAAAATATAATAATGATAAAACCACAGCAGATAAAGTGCATCAGTAATAGTAATAACAGTAATTACAGTGTCTCAAAAATAATTGTGCTGTGATTCTCATGGCTTGCGCCCTCTTTGGGATCACTCAACCGTGATTTTTTTGTTGTCAGCATATAGCCTTGTCATTTATCTTCTTATCTTGCAAAAGTTAGAAACTTCCGTCAACACCTTATGGAAATATCGGCAGTTATGCAAGATCATGCCGTTTCAACTTCTGCTAATGGGATTTACACAATTAAGGAGTGAGGGGAGAAAACTGGAGCCGAGCATTCAGCCTACAGGTCTCTAACCATAATTTTTTTATAGAGAGCACCAACTAAAGTATACATTTTTAGAATCCTTGTGACTAGGCAAACAATTCTGTGTGCTTTCTTCTACAAAATGGAAGCATTCTATAATTAATATATACATATGACCTTTCATGATCCCAATTTCACCTAAGCGGCCCTTGTACCACTTCATCTACCCCTTCAGAATGTACATCATGCATTTTTGTGTAAGCCACAGTGTGTCTAGCATATGGATGTCCACTTTCCCCTTAGGTTGTAGTTGGTGCTACAACTTGAGGGGAAATGATGCACTTTTTTGCTGGTTTCTTCGAAAAATGTATAAAATGTAAACTAGTTTAGATGAAATTTGACAAGAGTTTCTTCAGGTGACGAGGTGTAGGTCCGCTTCTACGCAAAAATCTGCGCAAGCGGAGACCACTGGCCCCCAAAATGTCCACTTTTTTCAATGTTCACACCCCCAAAAAATAAGTTCTGCGTATGCCTGTACGGTGATGAACCACCTATAAATTTTCCAATTTTGCATACCAAATAGTTTGTCTTGTCGCAAGGACCTTCTGTGTATAGTTTTTGCAATACACAATTTATGGTTAAGAGAGATATTGGTCTGAAGCTCAGCTAAGTTTCTCCCTTCACTCCTAATGTGTAAATCCATTTGAACCTAATTTGAATCGACATGAGCTTGCATAACTGTCGATGTTTGCAAAGGTTATTGATGAACGTTTCTAATTTTTGCCAGGATAAACGATAATTAGCTAGGCTATATGCTGACTAAAAAAATCACGGTTAAGTGATCCTAAAGAGGGCGCAAGTCATAAGAATCATAAGCACAACTTTTTTTGAACCAATCTATATAATATGTTAAAATGAAAATGTTTTATATTAAATGTTGTTAATGAATGCTAAAAATGACGACGACGCTCTTTGATGATAATGATGATGATTAATAATAATAATAATGAAATAATCGAATAACAATCACAATGATTATGATTATCAATAAATAATCGTAATATAACCATTAATACTACTACTAATATATTAATCATAACAATCATATTAATTATAATTGATATAATAGTTGATTATACATTGCGCTATAAGCTCGGTGCACGTAGAGATAATTCCCGGTATATAGTGTGCTAAAGTATAAATCAGAATCCCATTCGAGAAGTTTGGGGAAGAAGTTTGAAAATATTTGTCATAGTTGAAGGTTGCTGAATCAGAATTTGGGTCCGCCATTCAGCAAAAACGTTGACACTAATTTTGGTAAAACATTTTTGAAAACTCATAGACAGCATTTCCAAAAGGATCCAATTGCATAAAATTCCAATAGAATACAATCAGGTTCAGTACAGCTGTATGGACAATGTGGCTAAGTGATCGATGCCCACAACAAGCGGATCTTGTGACCCACCAGATACAAGTTCTAAATCTTGCAGTTGCTGCCAAAAACAACCCTTGCCCAATAACGGTGGAACTGTTTGAGCCCAAAGCATCGTTGTTCCAGGCACCGGTTTTCATCGATACAGAGGGAAGAAACGTAATATCGGAATTTGCGAGACGGATTTCAAACAAAGAAATAAACACACCGCGACCGTCGTTCAAAAATAGCAGGTAAGCAGATTATCCACGAATGGAGCAAAGATATTTGGGAATTTATTTTGCCCAACAAACTCAACATTTGCTGCAACTCGACTTTTTTGCCGACTTTTTTGCGTGTTGTTTGTATATCACCGATTTGTTTTTGTGTATTCTAATAGGGACTTATGTCACCTGCATTCCAGTAATACAATGCATTTTGTGTTTTCCTCCTCACACCTGATGGGCCCTCGGGGAACGGGCCGTAGTGTGATAATATGGATTAACAAGAAATTTTTTCCTCATTTGTAAAATTATATATATATATATATATATATATCCCTCTCTCTCTCTCTCTCGCTCTCTCTCTCTCTCCTCTCTCTTCTCTCTCTACTCTCTTATTCTCGCTCTCTCTCTCTCTCTCTCCTCTCTCTCGATCTCTCTATATATTGCGCGCTAAACCCCTCGACCGTTGGTGCTCAACTCGACGTATATAAGAGGTGATCTTCGGTCGGGTCGCGCGCTAAACTCGATAATACACCCGACACCTCTGATTTGTGTCCGCTTTAAATCTCGTTCCATACTACCCATATTTGCGTGAACCCAAAGTTCACTCGACTGATACAGCTTGAACTTTGTGTTCAGATCAAATGATAAACATTTGAATGCGCAACATCCATTCCCAGTGTGTGTTTTTTACCTTCTAAAAAAAACCCGGGAGGGATTTCGGTAATAAAGGCATCTGGGGCGTTCTGAGCGCATTTTCGCGGCCCATTTAGTATCTCAATTAACACTTTTTCTAGAAAATTGTTGCCTGAAAGGGACCCAACTTGTGGTGAATTAATCCTCCTAGCGGGACCTGCTGCTTTTTCAACAAGTAAATAAAATGAAAGACCAATATAACAGCCATATAACAGCAATTGTTGCTGACAAATTAAGGGTAATTTTTTCGTCTTTTTAATAACTGGACCATTCAACAACTTCACTGATTTTGATACCTCTAAGCGGGACTAGAGAGATTATTGGTGAATTGATACACTAGCGGTAGTCCCGCAATAAGCGCTCCTCTGTTTTTTTTGGGGGGGGGCGGGCATGGGTAACCCCGGGGTCTCGCATAGGTCTCAACGCTTGAGGCGCCTCTCCTTATTGCCAAAATTGGTGATTTTTGGTCGGAGGTATGAAGATATGTAGGTAAGTAACTATATCCTAGATTGATCCATTGGGGAAAAATTTATCTAAATTATTCATATTCAGTCTTGTTATTCTTAGTGGATTATTCTTCATTTGCATAGTAAATTAAATTCCATATCTTTTTGACGGAAATAACACATACAAGGGTAACGTTCGAGGAAATGAATTTTCGCCTTAACGTTGAATAACAAAAAGAAATTTCGCCCTAAAGTAGGATATAGTGAATTATAATATAATATATAATCTTCTTTACTTCAACTTAAAAGGAAGCACAACATACAATCATGGGTGAAGATTAGTTAGCCTTCAAGTGTTTAAGAAACTCCAAGTACCAATGCTCCCTTGTTAACTTGGGAAGAGGTGACACTCAAATTCTACCCCAACATTTGTTGCGAGACAACTGCCAATGTCGAGAAAATCTGTTGGCATTCAGATGGTCTTCAAATTAAGCCATGTCCAGATCTGTCCTTGACGTAATTTTCCAGCAATAGTATTGAATCGATGGTTGAATAAAAAAATGCTAGTATTATCTGTCAGAATGGCACCAGAGTCGTATGAATGCAAGTTGGCTGCTTGGTCTTCGTCGCTCATATCAACCGCGGTCGAATGAAATCTTCTATCCAAACCTGCGATATTGGGGGGTTCAGATGTTATGAAAAGCAGTTAAAGACGTACAATTTCGACGAAATCCTATCCAGTGATGAGGTTGCTTTATGATGGCTTTTGGAGATTAAGCAATTGGGCCTCACTCTCGTGAAAGCTGCCCCGGTTATGATACAGGTCAACTGCAACGTATTGCAAAGAGGGTTCAGTACATTTCAATGGAAAAATTATGGGTGAGTTACCTAGGAAGAGAGTGTGTAATTAAGCATTAATCCTCTATAAATAGAGAGTAGTTTTATTTCACGAAGAGAAGCGAATCACGGTTGCGGAGAGGAAAAAAGGGAAAACGACCTTCAAGCACTTTGAAAATATAATGAACTTTGAATAAGTAGCTTTAAGAAAAAATGTCAAATCAGAAAATGCAGTGATTTGGACCCTAACTCACACTTACAAAGCTCCAGCTCCTTCCGATGGACAGCAATGATGGCCTTCCACATCTACATGTATATATGCTGGAATTTCACTGATGGTAAGCTATGTCTTGGGTGTCCTATGTACCAGTTTGTCCAACTTTCCATTAACTTCTCGTGTAGTGCCCAGCAAGCTGTATCCTTCTCTTTCTGGGGGTGTTTTTAAGGGGGTTGCCTCAAGGCTTTTCCATCATCACTTCTAGTGTATCACCGTTCCAGACTTTTTGTATGATAGTCCCATAGCCTACCTATCGTCCAGATTCACGTTCTGAATAGGACGCTCCCACTGTTGCCTTTAAAAGCTTCATTTTGTCACTCCTTCGTAGCTCGGAAATGTTGCAGGCTTTCTAATCAATGCTTTTCTTCTTGTTGGATGTCAGTCTCTTGTGTTCTGCATCTTCGTCTGTACTCCCAATATATTTGAAATTTGGTAAACTTCTTCCCAAAGGCCTCCCTTTTCTGATTTGAACATCAGTGTCTGGATGAATGACATTTGTGTTTTCATTGTATTCATAGGCAAACCAACCTGCGAGTAGTTCTTGTGTTGGAGCCTGAATCTTATAGTATAGCGCAATATCGTCGGCGACATTTAGGTCTGGTGATGTTAAGTGGGCGTACCTCCTACTGCGCGTGAGCTCATATTAAACCCAGTTCTCTCCCAGCAACTGCAATTCCTAGGTAATAATCAAGTGTGATTAAAAGAGGTAACGCAAGATAATCACATATTTTAGAAACCCAGACGGAGAGATATTTAAATCTTTGTAGGGGTCTCCAAGGTTGCCAAGAATGTACCTTGTAAGAACCCCTGCAAAGATTAAATACCCCAGGTCTCCCATCTGGGATGATCAACCGTTTACCATGGTTTTCAGTGCTAGAGTCTTGTATTGCATCTGTTTGAATACTAGGAATAACATAATGCCTTCAGTATTTTGAGCATCTTTCCCTGTAATGGTGTCCGAATGCGTTCTTGAAAATCGATGAAAGTTGATTATTGCTCTCGGACAATTCCTTTCCTTGTGTCCTCCAGGATTAGTCTAAGGGGCAACCGATTTGATTCAAATATGACCTGGGCTCTCGAACTCACATAGCTGGTCCAGCAATCGATTTGTTACTACATGAGGTCTGATGGGTGTTTTAAAAATCATCCCGGTTATGATTCGTTTGCAAAACACTTTAAACTAGGTTCATTCCTAGTAGTTGAATCTGAAGTCACCCCTGTCTTTGACACGGAACAGATTTAAACTGACCACTGCTTGTTTTTTCCTTTCCGCCTTTCAGAGGAGCTCCGTTGCAGAAGTCAAGGATTATGTCATCAATGTGGCACCTTTTAATGATCTCGGGGATATGATGCCATCATCTTAAAAAAGTGTTTCCCTCGTCACAGCTTCCTTAGCTTTTCAGGTGTCTTTATTTCTCCAGTCGAATGCACCTGTTTTCTTATTGTAGAGTTCCGGAATAATTCCTGGAATCTTCTTCATCTTCTTCTATACCATCTGAGGGATTTCCAAGATTTCGAGTGCATACCATCTGTTAATCTTTTCTTCTTTGGTGTTACGCCATAGCCATCTTCCGTTTGACCTTTTCCTTCCACTTACTGCATTAACAAGATCCAGGCCTCCTGATATGTTTGGTTTACATCGGCGTCTTCAAATTCTTCATGCTTACTTTCCAGCTATTCGATTGCAACATTAACGCTTCACCTTTAAGTGCTATAAAATGTTTTGCAGGGTTAGTTGTTGTGCTTGGGTACTTTCCATCAACATTGCTTTGCTGATTTTTTATTATGTAAATTTAAAATATGTAATTTAGTAATTTGATAAGTTTGTGTAAGATTTACTTGTCTATTTTTAACTCAATGAGCCATCTACCCTCTGGTACGAGATTATCTGAACTGACTCACAAACCTTCCTTTCAGGGGGACAAATTTGTCTGGGTCAGCAGATATCTTCACGACCCCTGGATAACCAGTGGCCGTTGGTGAACTAAATTGTGCAACAATTGTTTTTAAATTTCAATTTAGTAATTTGTGTTGCGTGATCCGAACTGCAGCACACGCACATCTGTTGTGCATCCATTGTATAATATCACTAAAGTGCTTGGAAAATTCTTGTAATATTTCATTCTTTGTGGTATACCTATCAATTTGCTACCATGGGTGCTTTTCAGTTCCGGGAAGCCGTTGGTGGCAAGCACAAAAAACGTAGGATTGCTAAGAGGACTTGCATCAGAAAAATTCACAGTGTCAATTCAGGGTACACAATAAATAAAAGTAACTTAATTAGGTACAAATAGTTAGACAATCTTAACCAAAATGAAGTACGCTTTGCTACCCGGAAATTGCCAGGTCTATCAAGCAAAAAACAATCCACTTTGCATTGTGTGACTTCGTCATCAGCAATTAGTTGGATCTCCTTTGCCATAACCGAATCTTGGCTGACGGAGATAGCAGAGATGAAGTAGCCATGCTGCTATCCAGAATACTTTACCTAATTATAAGCTCTATCATTCTCACCGCCATCATAGAAGTGGCGGAGGTACAGCTATTCTCGTTATGGGACGGTCTCCATGTAAAGTAAACGAGGACCTGTGAGTTTTTCCATGGAATATATGAATGTCACAATATCATCACTTTCTACCTACTTCCAATCATTATATCTACAAACTCAAGTCTGACAAGAAAAATTAATTCACC
Organism: Ophioderma brevispina; assembly: GCA_023653785.1. Classification (NCBI taxonomy): domain Eukaryota; kingdom Metazoa; phylum Echinodermata; class Ophiuroidea; order Amphilepidida; family Ophiodermatidae; genus Ophioderma; species Ophioderma brevispina. Next base: position 44,972 of record JAMKCH010010924.1, read on the forward strand.
TCATCAATGTTTATAGATGAATTCTCCTCTCTTTTTGCTACTTTGACAGTGGTAAGTGGCCATTTGTCCTAATGGAGACTTAAATTAATGTTGACGTTGCTGATGACCATGAGGCTCAATCCTTCCTCAATATTCTGCTTCTGCATGACTTGAAACAAATAGTTGTTGGCCCAACTCACTCGGGAACCACACTCTGGATCTAGAATAACTGGAAGCAAGACAATTTTGTGAGCTATATGTCAACTCATAGTCACTTGCCGTCCTGACCAACAACGCTGTCAAGATGCTTCATCAAAAACAACCGACCTGAACCGTGCATAAAACCATGCAGATCGGAAATTCGCAACATCAAAGAGACATCTTTCCTCTATGATATACGATCTGCATTGTTTGTTTGCCCTTAGACGCTGAGTGTGATTTCTCTAGTTAATGCAACTAATACCAAAAAAAAACCAATCTTATTAGACACTTGATGACATGTCCAATCGTAAATCGATCTGTAGTTATGCGTCTCATGCACCTTGGTACACAGATGTTCTTCGTGCTGAGAGAAGGAACGGCGTCGGCTGGGCGCAGAGTTTTTAACAGACTGGGCTCACAGTATGCAAAGAGGGCTTACAAGATCCGTGCTCTAAATACAACTCTCTTCTTTCTCAAAGCCAAGAATGATTATCATAAACCAACCAGGTTACTACATGTGATCAACGTGGGACCTTTTCCGTGTAGTCAGTAAGTTAACTTCTCCAGAGTGGACCCCAACCGCCTACTGCCCATGAATGTCCAAAAGATCGTGCGACAATTTTGCAGAATTTTCTACAAGAAGATCAAGAAGCTGAGTAAACAGTCTACATGATACTACTACTGCCTCTATGTCCGTGGAAACTAACAGAGTCATGCCAAGGCACCTTCAGCTACTTTTATACAGTGTCTGAAGAGGAGGTGATTGAAAATCCATCAAATCAGAAATGGCAAGTCCGGCAACCTTAGATCCTTTACCAGCTGCGTCTCTTAAAACTATGTGTAGATGATATGTTACCAGTTATAACAAAGATTGCCAACTCTTCCTTGGCTTCGGGCGTATTTCCCAAGCTCTCAAGCATGCATCTGGCATCCAGGATGCTGACGAAAATATGGCTTGGACAAAACATCCTCTCAATTATCGCATAATATCTAATTCGCCATTCTCGAGAAAGTCATTGAAAGAGTGCGTGAAGCAATGTGCAGACTACCTCATCGATAATGATCTCCATGCTCCGTTGCAGTCGGCATACCGGCAATACCATCAGTACTGGAATGCTCTGTTACGGTGCAGAATGAATCTGGACGTGCTCTTGACAAACAAAAAGAGGGTGTACAGTGTTACTGGACTTCAGGACGCTTCCCCCCCACACCATAGACCACAAACAGATACTAACCCATCTACTGAACGGTATGGGAATTACTGGAAAAGCATTAAGTTGTTTCTCATCCCAGATGGCCGAAACTCAATCTATATCCTTCAGAGGTGCTTCGTCGATCCTGTGCGGTAGATTGTGGAGTCCCATAGGGCTCGGTTACTGGAACTTTTGACTTCATCTTGTTCAGTGCCCCACTACGGATATCATCACTGCCAACGGTATTCCAATTTGTTTGTTATGCTGAATGACACCAGCTCTAACGACTTTCACCCTCGGGATCGAGACGCAGCCCGTAAAAGAGTGAAACTGCATTGCAGACAATCAGATCCTGGTGGAATCCAACAAGCTGATATTAAATGACAAGAAGACGGAGATGTTGTACTTTCCCTCTCATTTTAGCAGATCGGCTCGCACTCTACCCATTCTCATGTATTGGTTATTTCTGTAGACAACGTCAAGCTGAAGCACGGAACCTTGGTGTCATTTTAGACTCACAATAAGAATGATCATCATGTTAACAGCTTATGCAAAGCTGCTTGGCTCTCAATACGGAAAATTGGCAGTTTCGACAACTACCTTGATGAAAGATCTACCATCAGATTGATCCCGCTTGTTACATCTAGGCTGGATTCTTGCAATTCATTGCTTTATGGCCTTCCAGAACGAGAATTGACCAAGGTTCAGTGACTTCAAAAATGCAGCTGATTGCCTTGTCCTTAAAATCCGTCCACGAGGACCATATCACACCAGCTCTCTACCAATAATTGGCTTCCAACTAAACAGAGGAAGTTTTAAGATTCTACTTATCACCTATAAGGCATCCACCGCCATGCCCACCTGCCTAATCTCTGCAGCTCATCCAGATGTATTCACCACCGAGAAACCTTGAGATCATCTTATTGCTCCAGCCTGAGAAATCTGCCAATCATCAACAAAGTTCTATGGTGATAGATCTTTTGCGTACGCAGGCAGCCAAGTTTGTGGAATAAACTCCCTCACCGTATCGCTTAGCTCAGTCAGCAAACTATTTTCAAGTCACGTCTGAAGACATTCCTATTACACAACATTTTGGCTCCTGATACGAATGTATGCTGTTTCTGATGCAGTCCCATCACTAATGATAATTCTGTGATTTTTCCCCTTTTCTTATTCTCTACATTCATCCATACGGTGGCCTAGGATAGTTGTTTTCACAGGTTAGTAGGGTTAGAGCATCTGAATCCGGAAAGATCAAGACCTTGCCGATGTCGCTGTGGGGTAATACACAAAGATCCTCACAGCGGACGATTCAGGTGTATCCCCCTAATGTTCTTAGAATGGGAGGCAACTGGGTTGTCTTTCTCTTTATCTGTCACCACTATATATATATTGCTTGAATTTCCACCTTAAATTTAAAGTTTTTTGCAAATTTGTGTATTAATGATGTATATCCATTGTTGTTGTAAACTTAGAATTTATCTATTTTGTATTTGTGTATTGATATTTTGTATAATGCCTCCTTCGATGCTGAAGCGACTAAAGGGCCTCTGCATTAGGAGGCTAATAATAGATGTATTATATTATTATTATAAAATTCAAAATATAAATTGTCCATCTGCATCCAGCAGACTATAAGGACGTCATTATGGGATGTCGGTACTTATTTTGCTACCAATTGAAAGAAGAAACATCAAGCTATCCTGCGGCACCAACATTTAATCGGACAATCAAAAAAGAAAGTCGGGGGGGGGGGGGTGTAAACCACCAAACTTCCGGGTGTTGTTACAAAATATGGCTCAGGTAGACGAGGTTAACCCGTTGCATGTATGTGAAATCTTTTAACCTTCCCACTGTTTTCCAAATTACATTCAGGTCTGCCACATCTTAATTGGAGCCATTCTGATTTTGACCCCCTGTAGAAATAGAAATTGACTTGTTTACCATTTTTAGCCATTTGTACCCAATACTCCAAACAATTGGCCATAGATGGTACACACTATACATTGTGGAATCCTTATTGACTAGACGGACAATATGGCATACATGTCAACATGATTGAGCATTTTAAAAGTTGACCGCCTTGTAAATTAAATTGGCCCCGTATGTAAAAGTGACACCAAATTTGAGAGTACTACCGACCTAGACGTGGATATTCAGGTAGAGGGTCCATACTAAATACCAAACGGTCAAACTCTTTCTGTAGTGAGGGGTAAACGCTGATGTTTGACCTGGGTCCTAGCTCTTCCACTAATACTGGCGTTAAATGAATGAGAATCCCTGACAAGACTGATTCTGGAATGTACACATTACCTTTAGTTGTATGTTTCATGTCAGGGAAGATTCGCGCATGCTTTAACTTGCACATTTTTATTTGCATGATGTGCTCCCTGTTCTGTAAAATTAACATTGGATCATGTTAAGTATTATATCACTTACAGACGTTTCCCCAACAATATCGGATTTGGCAGAATCGTATGTGTAACATTATTTGAAAAAGGGTTATTATGGATATTGTATAGGGAAAATATTTTTCTTATATTTATATATTGCGGCTTTAAAAACCTTCTTCGACAGGATGATCAACATTGATGATTTGTATTAAGCCCAATGATGGTTATTTCACAAGACCAAACTTTTTCAAGTTGAAATCGTGCATGATGGGCAGTGAGAGTTTACCTAGTACGATGTGCCACTCCACATGACTCGCATTCTTCAACAATTTGCCGGCTGTAAGTACTTTGATTTTTTTACCAACCTTAGTGTACCTTTACAAGGTGCTGAGTAAAATAATGGTCCTGTTGTGTCCACCATTTTGAAATTTTAGTCTTTTTTCCCCACATTATTTTTCTAGCCCGAAGCTCTCCTTCCCTCCACTTTTTCCTCTTTTATCATCCCCTCCTCCCCCCTACCCCTTCCCCCTCCCTGCCACCCCTCTTTCTAACTCTCCCCCCAATTCATTAGTCCCTTCGCATTGCGGGCCTTCCCCCCATATAAGGCTCACTCAATATTTCCCCTCCCACACCGTCTCCCTTCCTCTACTCTGCTTTTGCTATTTCAACCTCTCTCGCTGTTCTCCCTTTCTAACCTTCACCCCCACCGATCTCCCTCCCCCCTCCCCCCCACCCCTATCCTGTACCCATCAACGGCACCACACTTTCACCCCAACGGCAAGTCCTCAGTCTTGGCCCTTACCTTCACACTCATCTCGCCCAAATTTTTAATTTTTTTTCACAAACCTTTTCTTCCTTTACGTAACACTCCACCATTACCTTGTCTCTTTCTTATCTCCTGTACCTCCCAATCATCCGCGTCTCCCCCTTTATCCTTAACTTCTCCCTTTTCTCATTTCCCTCTCCTCTCCCTACCCTCCTCCCAAAGAAAATTATATATCAAACATATGTGGTACCATCTGAAAGGCTTAGTTTATTATCTTTAATTCAGGTAAACAAATTAAACATATTTTTAGAAGGATTTTAAAGAAGCTGACTTTCATCGATTTTGGAAGGTAAAGCTGGTCAACATTTACCCCAACAAAAAAAGTGAGTTATTGTAGGGGGTGTGGAAATTGTTTTAGGGCGTCAAAAGGTCAATAAACAGGGGTCCAAATTTTGAAATGATCCAAATCATGTTGAAAAGTCGACCAAGTAATAGTTTAATCATAGGTTCCAAAAAGGTATAGTTGTGTACTATCTGCAGACGAACGTTGGGTTATAGGATAAAAACAGCAAAAATCAATAAAAAAAGGGTTAATTTTCAGTTGTACAGGGGGTAAAATTTTTAAAATTATCCGATTTGGCTAAAAAATGGTGCAAAATTATTGATGGAGCTCATAGGATTAAAATAAGGAATTAGTTTGGACTGATTAAATGCTTAGTCCCATGTAGGGAGGAACCAAAGGTCAACATCCATTGGATTCAATGGTTTTAGCCTATAACTCCAAAAACTTTCGGCCGCAAATAGTACAAATTAACACTTGTGGAATCCTTAAGATAAACATGATTACTTGGTATACTTTTCAACATGATTGAATCGATTTCAAAATGTGACCCTGTTATTGATCTTTGACTCCCGAAAAAACCAATTTCCCAACCTCCTACGATAACTCCACTTTTTTGGTAAATGTTGAAACCAGAACTACCAAAATCAGTTTGAACTCGGATGCTTTTTAAAATTTTTTCACAGATGAAACTTACTTAGAGATACTAATTTACTGCAAAGATCATTCACTCGGTTATACTGTGGGTTGGTGTGTATTCCCCGTAGGATTTTCATGCTCAATGTTTTGCTGTTTGGGTTCAATAGGACGTAAACTGTCAGAAAATGATGATGTGCAAATTTCGGATTGATGCCGCCTTCTTCAAGGGGGGAAAATGTTAGTACAGGGAAAAAATTTAAAATGGAGTCAAATTTTGTTTTAATGTGCACTAACGCGTCGTCTCCTCGTAAGGGTTACAAAAATATATATTTGCTAGGTTCAAACCTATAGTTAAAGCGGTACAGCCACGTAATGGTTCAAGGTCAACCCTGGGGGTAAAGGCTCCGATGTTTTGAAAGTGGTGTCAAATGATTCCTTTGTCATAATGAAACAGAAAATGCATTTAATTGATTTTTATATCACCATTGCGAATACAGGGAAGTTATGGTGACCCCATAGACCATGTAGACCCTTGCGACATTTTGCTAGTAATTAGCCAACCAAAATGGATTTTCGCTGACATCATATCAGCAAATGATTGTGTTGTGACATATATCTATGACATTGGATGGTGAAAGCGATGACCATTAGAAAACAAAACAGAAATCAGGCGACGAAATGAGGTCTTGAAAGAGGCGATGGATGAATGAGGTAACCCATTCCATCGTGAGATGCTCTAGCCATGGAGAAGGGACGACTCCTTTTTCTTTTCATCGCCTGGATTTCTGCAGTTCTATGGCCCTACCTCTTATTGCCAGTGTCCCAAAAGATTTTACTTTTTGACATTATTAACAATGGCTTGCGAACTGTGTTTTTGCAATATTTAAATAGATCATTTGCGTTGTGTACCTTTTGGAATTTTGTCATGTTTGTCCTTTTTCTGTGGAATTCTTTGGAGCTGGTGGTGAACATCAGAGCGGTCGTCACCATATCTCTGAACGTCACTTTAATAATTACATTGTTTCGTTGGTGTAATCACCGTACCCTAATTATCCTGATTTTATAATATAGGAGCACATAACTACGAGCTCTAGCCGTGGTTAGCCCAGTGACGTCCTGATTTGCATATACTTCTCTATTTTTGACTCTGTATCATTGCTATACCATTTTAATGCTGCAAATAAAAATGCAGATTTTTACATTGACATATACATTTTAGATCATAACTTACATGTAAGACTAACTGAAAACTAAAGCATTGTGCGCGCATGTTGCTTATTTTACTTTGCGGGCATCCGACCATATCTGCATTAGCAAATTGCAGCCCGCACAATTGAGATCATGTTTCTTTTAGAAACGCATGCGCGTATTGCAAGTTCCAATAACGATGACGTGCGTGATCGCATTCTGTGTGTAACCGTTCCCCACACACGCGCATAGTCGAGATCAAAAATCTCAGAAGGAAAAGGGAAAAAGGTTTCCGGAATGCATAAAACCGCCAACCATTTGTTTGTTTGTTTTGTTGTTTTCGATTTTTTACACAAGGCTTTTTCGGTTCACTGGTGAAATTGCACCTTTTCAGACGACTGAAAAGTCTAAAACATCTAAAAATGTAGTAGTAACATGTTAATTTAAAAAAGCTAACGCTCACGGACATTCTGAGACGAAATTTTTTATGTTGATGAAACAAAATATACTCAACATAAGACGACAGGAGTAGTTATAATACATTGCACCCAATAGCAGTTGGTGTTGTTAAACAGTCATGATGTTTCACTGTATCAAGCCGATGTGAAGGCGAAGGAGGTGAGAAACTTGTTAGTTGATGGCTTAAAAGCAGCCGCCGAAGATTCAAGAACAAACATCTGATGCTTTCAAGATCCTCACATCCATCGTACTCGAAACTTTGACAGGGGCCAACGGAAACGGATAGTACGGGAAAACGTTCTATCACTTGCACGACATACAGTCATTAGGTGAGTGAACAATATATACATTTGAGTTTTAGATAGCATGATGACTTAACTGGATAAGGGGGTTTGCCACCCCAGTTATAGTTGCGGGTGGGGGGGGGGGAGGACAATGCTATAAAAACCACTTTTTCAAAGGATTGTAAGAATAACTAAATTTACACTTGCCATAAGGCTTCAAGGAAATTCAAAAACATTAAAGCAGTAAACAAATAAGAGATTCTGTGCAGTAAGAAAAAAATTTGTGATTTTATTGATGCTCCAAAAACGATTAGTTTTGTTCACCTAGACTTTGTGCTGATTGGTTTAATTGGAAACGCATGAGAACTACCGTATATAAGCCATATTAATCACAATATAAAATTATCGCCAGGACATTGTATTTTAAGGCTGCTTGTTTTAACGGGTGATTTACCTTAGGGTTTACAGGTGCAATAGATCATGATGAATAGAAATTATGCAACAATCGCTAATTAATCTCCAAGAATTTTGTTATCTTATTTACTTTGTGTCACTAGGTGTAAGCATTATCAAAATACCGATCACAGTAACTCACAGCGATTTGAAAGTCTCATTTATGACAAACAAACGAGAATAAAAAACAAAAAATGTAATGGCGATACACTTTTGACCAACTAATTTGATACTTATCCACAACAACTACAATGTGTAAGATGCGAAGTTTCATTGCGGACAGATATTATTTTTTCCTCAAAAGCTAGTGTTACACGTCTTTCTGATGGGGAATATGCTCTTACTAATGTGAGAAGACGCAAATAATAGCACCATTTTTTGAAGGCCCCAATTTTTCAAAAAATACGTTTAAAACAAGTGCATTGGTGGAAACGGGCTAGTAAACTATACCCTGTGAATGGTTAGCTCTTACAATGTCTATGTTTCGCAACGAAAAGGAATTTGTAACTAGAATAATAATATCGGGATTCCCGTAATATTCAACGGTTGTTGGAAACGTCCTTCAATAGGAAATAGCCGGAAAAGCGCCCTTGTACGTATCTGTGCTATCTTTAGGTTTTATTGGTTCAGGCAACTCCATAGTTAGGGTCATTTTCTTGGAGTTGGCAACTATTTCATCATGGACGGACATAAACTTAGCATTTCCAGCTCGTGCCTGGTTAAGTACAATCTAGGATCCCTAGAGCGTCATTTTAAATGAGAAATACGACCTTTTTTAGCATTTCCGTTCGCAGGTGTAGTTTCTACGACAATACCAAAATAGCCTGCAAAAATATCAAATTTTGAAAATTGGGGCGCTCTTCAAAAAATTTGCTTAATATTGCATAAGCTAACCAGACTAGGGTGCTGGCCAATACCAGCATAGGACGGTGACACAGGTTGTAAGGACGGCAATGGGTGTGTGTAGATCTTGTGCGCCCTGCTGCCTTGGAAATTTCTTTCATTTTTTGCAAGGGTATTTTCTACCAACATACGCATTGTCGTACCATTCATTAGCTTACAGGTTGGGCTGAGAATTTTGATTGGGTAGCTTGCCATTAAAGCAATTGTGTGAGGATTTGAACACCCCTATGATCCTGGACCATATGTGGTGGTAATCGTTCCAGATCAGCGCTATTCATTATTCGGGCCTCTCAATGGTATTGGTGATAACCTCAAGATACAGTGTTCGGGGGGTCTGATGAATCTCACGTATGATTCTTTTAAATATCTAATTTTTCATTATTGTTTTAAGGTTGGAGGGAACAATTCTAAGTCCACAAAAAAGATCAGAAAAAATCACTTCCTCAATACCTCAGGAAGGTAGCGTAGGTAGTGACGGGACACCTGTCTTCACCCTGGATCTCATAAAATGACTAAAGTTCTCCTCAAGTCTGCACGTGCGGCTTGGTAAGCATTTCCATGATTTGTAGGATAGGGCCCTGGTCAAAGTTCAGAATTTTAGTGTCATATGTTATTTCTCTGGGACTTTTCTAGCAGCCGTTTCCAAAATACAGAAGGAAGGTCAACGTTATACCTTGATTTTGACAAAGTATCCATGCACTGCAGCCATGTGGTCGACTTGTATTTTAACCACTGCGGTTCCATACCATGAATAGTCGTTTGGGAGAGTCCTTAAATGACGCTGGTGAAGTCAATGCATGGATAGTCAATTTGATGTCAACAAAATAAAATATTTCATGTGACATATTAACATATTACTCATCAATCATAGACAAAAAATTGTCATGTATACTATTAAAACATTACCATCAAATCTTTATAAGTTTGTATGTTTACCTAATAATGATTTTTTTGTAAAACCAATTTTTGTTTCAGTTTAGACGAAAGAGGGCGAGATTGGTATCGTCTGTATGGTCCACTGCAGATAGCCGTTGCTGCTACATTGTCCAGTGGAACAAGTAGAACCATTTTATCGTGCACTCTCAATGTTCATAATATTCATTTATAATAAAACATGAAAACGTGTTGAAATACCAAACTACAGGAAGTTAGTATAAGCGAACTAGCTTGAGGCTTCTATTCTAATTGTTAGCTATTTGAAAACAAAATGTACATTTCTCTTTCCCTTTTGCCAACCTGCTTAACATTTTAAAAAAGACCAACCCGGATTCTCCAAGCGGTAAGCTTTATAAGAAATAAAAAAAAACTGAAATGTTTTATAACAGGGAAAGAAGGGGCCAGCTAAAGGATGCCCCCTGAGGGCAAGTGAGCACGTTGGCCTCTAAGATCCAGCCACCGGATGCTTTTTATTATGGGATTACAACAAAATGCCAGTGGCCCTTACGCTGGCTTACCACGGTGGTAGTTATTACAACGGCCGAGAGCCTATAATTAGGATAGGTAAATTTTAAGGTAAAAGGGAAAAAAAATAGATTTTTAAAATTTTAAAAGTTGAATGTGCATTGTTGGCTTGTTTTTAATTTAATAGTGGAAGAAAATTAAAGGTCATTTTCTTGAGTTGGCACTATTTCTTCATGGACGGACATAAACTTAGCATTTCCAGCTCTGCCGTTAAGTACAATCTAGGATCCCAATTTCCAATGACAAAAATCGCTCATTTTATGATAAATACGCATTTTTTAGCATTCTCGTTCGCAGGTGTAGTTTTCTAGACAATTACCAACATAGCTCTGCAAAAATATCAAATTTTGAAAATTGGGGCGCTCTTCAAAAATATGCTAATATTGCTTTAAGCTAACAAGCTAGGGTTGCTGGCAATACCAGCATAGGACTGTGACACAGGTTGTAAAAAGGCAATGGTTTGTGTAGATCTTGCTGCGCCCTGCTGCCTTGGAAATTTCTTTCATTTTTTTCCAAGGGTATTTTCTACCAACATACGCATTGTCGTACCATTCATTAGCTACAGGTTGGGCTGCTGAATTTTGATTGGGTAGCTGCCATAAAGCAATTGTGTGAGATTTTGAACACCCCTTATGCTCCTGGACCATATGTTGTGGTAATCGTTCCAGATCAGCGCTATTCATTATTCGGGCGCTCTCACTGGTCTTTGTGATAACCTCAAGATACAGTGTTCGGGGGGTCTGAATCTCACGTATGCTTCTTTTAAAATATCTAAATTTTTCATTATTTGTTAAGGTTGGAGGGAACAATTCTAAGTCCAAAAAAAGATCAGAAAAAAATCACTTCCTCAATACTCCAGGAAGGTAGGTAGTGACTGGACACCTGTCTCACCCTGGTATCTCATAAACTGCTAAAGTTCTCCTCACTTTCTGCACGTGCGTCTTGGTAAGCATATTCCAATGGATTTTGTAGCATAGGCCACTGTCATAAGTTTGCAGAATATTTTAGTGTTCATATGTTATTTCTCTGACATTTTCTAGCCGCCGTTTCCAAACTACAGAAGAAGGTCAACGTATATCTTGATTTGCACAAGCTTATCCAGTGCACTGCAGCCCTGTTGGTCGACTTGTATTTTACCACTGACGTCACTACCATGCAATAGTCGTTTTGGATAGTCCTTAAATGCACGCTGGTGACGTCAATGCAATTGAATAGTCAATTTGATGTCAACAAAATAAAATATTTCATGTGACCTATTAACCTATTACTCATCAATCATATGACAATAAAATTTTCATGTATTATATTAAAACATTACATCAACATCTTTATCAGTTTATATGTTTACCTAATAATGATTTTTTTGTAAAACCAATTTTTGTTTCAGTTTAGACGAAAGAGGCGAGATTGGTATCGCCTGTTATGGTCCACATGCCAGATCAGCCGTGCTACATTGTCCAGTGGAACAAGTAGAACCATTTTATCGTGCACTCTCAATGTTCCATAATATCCTTTATAAACCTGACAACGTGTTGAAATACAAGCTACAGGAAGGTTAGTATAAGCGAATAGCTCTGAGGCTTCTATATCTAATTGTAGCTATTGAAAACAAAATGTACATTTTTCTTTCCTTTTTTCCAACTTAACATTTTAAAAAGACAACCCTGATTCTTCAAGCGGTAAGCTTTATAAGAAATAAAATAAAAACTGACATGTTAAACAGGGAAAGAAGGGGCCAGCTAAGATGCCCCCTGAGGGCAAGTGAGCACGTTGGCCCTAAAGATCCAGCCACCGGATTGCTTCTTTTCATATGGCTTACAACAAAATGCCAGTGGCCCTTACGCTGGCTTACCACGGTGGTAGTTATTCCACGGCCGAGATGCCTATAACTTAGGATAGGTAAATTTTAAGGTAAAAGGGAAAAATAGATTTAAAATTTTAAAAGTTGAATTGTGATTGTTGGCTGTTTTTAATTTAATAGTTGAAGATAAATTGAATGTCATTTCAATTTCTTGATTCATTGACTCTTGTTTATCTTGAGGTACATAGCCATTGTGCATAACCCATGCAGTTGAAATGATTTCAGGTTTATTTACCACCCCGATTTAGATTGAGATATTTTTTCATGATGTAAAACACAGAATACCTGTCCTCTTTCAAGAATAAATCAACCTTGAGCTTATATTTTGTGTTCAATTAACATTGACCATATATTCCATCACTTATTCGAAAAGGAAACGAAGATGAACAAAGGCCATGAAAGAAAAGTCGTTTGGCAGACTGTGACCTAACATCTTTGTGCACTTACCACGTAACCCCATTTCTATTCAATATACCGCTTTATTAGCAGAAATCGAAAATCGTTGGTATTCATCGACCCATATGAAGTGCAGGTACACCGGTGCCGAACATGGCTGAGATTATTTCCAAAAGCAGTATTGTGTAAATCAATCTCAGCAATGTATGATACCATGTTCCATTGTATTGCACAGATGTCGCTGGAAAACTATCACTTTTGTTTTTAGGTTATTTTTTTACAAAATTGGTAATTTGAATAGAAAGGAGGTCAAACAAAGTTAAGGGTCCTGGTTCTGCACTAAGATGTTGCCAAGCAATATTTCTTTCATGAGTTTTGTTCATCTTCGTTTCCTTTTTGAATAAATGATGAAATATATGGTCAAAGTTATTGAACTTACAGTAGAAGCTAAAGTTTTATTTTATTTGTGAACGAGGACAGCTCAAACAAAATTGGACGGTGATAATACGTAAAAGATTTTCAACTTCATGGACAATAACAATGGCTCTGCAGTCCATCAATAGTGCCATTATTTGCTGGAGTCAATGAATTATGGTGTATATCCATTGGTCACAGATTTTCAGGGGAAACAGCAGATGGCATTTAATTCATTTTCAAGAAAATGTGCACATACTATATAGACGTGAGAACACACGTAGAACTAATTTTAATAATTTTAGAAAATATATTTGGGAAAAGTATGTAGTTACCAGGGGTGCGCCATCTTTGTCTTTGTATATGCTACGAGATCTTCTCGCTGGGCTATGGCTCTTGGCGTACTAAAAATATCTGCATAGTCGGCGATTCACCTGAAACGAAATTCACTAGACTTGTTGTGGTGGGTATTCGCAGTATACATACATCCACAGGATACCTCTCAAGTCTTGGGAACGAGACAAGGCTTCAATGTGGTAATCTCAATCTCGTAGGTCGAGTCAGGCCTCTGACAGTGACTCAGCAAATTGGTGACACCTCAGGGCACTGCCATTGGACAATTGCGGCAAACTTATTTGCATAATTTGCTATCTGCTGCTATAGCATAGCTCATTATGCATAGCATAGTCATTATGCGTAGCATAGCTGGTTGCTGTGTGGCCATTGCATTATGGGGCTGTTGTTATGTCCCTTAGCTGTCGAAGCAATGATAATATTCCCAATCGCGGAGTGTGATGAATGAACGTGAAAATCTGATTACGGGAATCGGCAGACAGCCACAGCCAATTCCCATTGATTGTTGTACCCTGGTCGAGTCATAAGCGGTTGTTGATCCATCGATTATCATATTCTGATGCATTGTGGGAAAAAAAAAAAAAAAAAAAAATTTTTTCTGCATGTGTGGAACGCTTGTCGGTGAATGGGCCGAATAAGCCATCTTTATATAAGATCAGTAAGATGATGATTTAGTGTTTTTCTGTCGCGCATGAAAAAAACATGCATGCTTTTTGTGGGACGTTAGCAGTGGCGAGCTGGGCCATAACTTATTTTTTTGGATTTCTTTTTTACTTGATTGTTATTTTGTCTTCAACATGTTCTTATTGGGTGTTATGCGGCCATTGCGATGCAAATTGAGAAAATCTCCTCCCGTCTCTTTAAGGATTTTTTTCTCATGGATGTGATGAATTTTTGTATGAGCATGGATATGTAAATGTATTATGTATATAAGTCTCAATTTTCTCCTTTTACCGTTTTTCAGTATTGCTATTTTTATTATCTTATCATATTGCCAACATACTTGTCTGTCCTCACCTGTCTCGTCTGTCTTGTATGCACTTTCCTTATGTTTTGTTTTTTGTAGTGTCCTTGTTTTGCACTGATGTATACTTAAACATTTAATTAGTCAAGGTGGCCATTGAAATTCGAGCATCTGCTCTGTTTTGGTCTCCTACCACATGTATTTTCTGTTACATTATATATCTTGTCTATCATGGTGAATAAACTAAACTGAAACTGAAACCTCTCAAGTCTTGGGAACGAGACAAGGCTTCAATGTGGTAATCTCAATCTCGTAGGTCGAGTCAGGCCTCTTACAGTGACTCAGCAAATTGGTGACACCTCAGGGCACTGCCATTGGACAATTGCGGCAAACTTATTTGCATAATTTGCTATCTGCTGCTATAGCATAGCTCATTATGCATAGCATAGTCATTATGCGTAGCATAGCTGGTTGCTGTGTGCCCATTGCATTATGGGGCCGTTGTTATGTCCCTTAGCTGTCGAAGCAATGATAATATTCCCAACCGCGGAGGATACCTCTCAAGTCTTGGGAACGAGACAAGGCTTCAATGTGGTAATCTCAATCTCGTAGGTCGAGTCAGGCCTCTTACAGTGACTCAGCAAATTGGTGACACCTCAGGGCACTGCCATTGGACAATTGCGGCAAACTTATTTGCATAATTTGCTATCTGCTGCTATAGCATAGCTCATTATGCATAGCATAGTCATTATGCGTAGCATAGCTGGTTGCTGTGTGGCCATTGCATTATGGGGCCGTTGTTATGTCCCTTAGCTGTCGAAGCAATGATAATATTCCCAACCGCGGAGTGTGATGAATGAACGTGAAAATCTGATTAAGGGAATCGGCAGACAGCCACAGCCAATTCCCATTGATTGTTGTACCCTGGTCGAGTCATAAGCGGTTGTTGATCCATCGATTATCATATTCTGATGCATTGTGGGATTCAAGAAGGAGCAAAGTTATCGAAAAAATGCTCTTTTGCATCTCACAATGCATCAAAATTCAATGATCAATGGGTCAGCAGTACGGCCTATAGGTGACTAACGGTGTTTAATTACTCTTCTTCTCCCTTGATATACATTGATTAACTTCTACATATCATTATTTGAACTTTTTCTCATGTTGTCTTCTACTATAGGTGACATAATTTGTGTGAACAATCGTCGTGTTCTTCATGGGCGGACTGCCTTCGACGCCAGTAGAGGGAAAGCTAGTCGTCACCTAGAGGGTGGATACCTGGGCTGGGACCCGATCAACTCTCGCATGAGAATCCTTCAAGAGAAGCTGCTGAAGAAGTAGAGATAAATAATTACTCAGGCGCGTCTGAACTGGGGTCAATGGGGTGATTTTGTATTAAAGTGATAAACCGTAGAACAATGAAAAAAGAAATCCAACAAATGAAAAGCATTTTACTCTGCGCGATCACAATTAAGATGATACTGCATGGGGAAGCGTTTTCGGTACAGATATATGCTGCCCTTGATGTTTTCTAAAGAGGGGCCTGTAATTCTATCCTAGGAAAAATGTCGTCATGAGAACTATCAATTCACTGTAAAAACAGGTTTTCTGAAAACAATATGGTGAAATCACAATTCTTTCTTCTATGCGCTTTCAACTCAGTATTAAAGGCATGTGATAAACATTGGAAACAAAAATGAGAAAGAGAGAGATGAGGTAGAGAGAAAGAGAGAGAGTGAGTGAGGGGGGGAAGGGAGGAGGAGAGGGAGGGGGAGAGGGAGAGAGGGAGGGAAGCAGGGAAGGATGGAGGAAGAAGAGAAATAGACACAAAAACAGGATTTTCCAGTGAGGAAAGATGTAATCAGAACGCTGCATTGCATTACATTGCAACACCAGGTACTTCTCCAAGATGTTAAAATAAGTGTATTTCCTAATGTGATGTAAAAGGACTATTGTTATTCAACGACGTAAATTAGAGATTTTTCCTGTGTAATGCAGTGTGCAGATAGCGTAACTTGGGTAACAAGAACTGTCAGGTTATAGACCCTCTATGTAATTGTCACATCATGGCCTGATGCGGGACCTAATCAAGTTTTGGGATTGTCATGTCGGGCCCACCTCTCAAGCCCAGCATAATGCCTCTCTTTGGTTATATCGTAAAAATGAGACGTATGCGGGACATTGCGCTGTCCTTGAAACAGGCCAATGACGTGACCGTCCTGAAACCCAATAAACTTCCGCATCAGGCCAGGATGCGGCAATTATGGAAAGAGTGTATCCGCTTATAATATTTACTGCGACTAGTTACCCTTTGTGAAGTACGCATGCTTATTTTGGAGTCAAAGAACTGTGTTTTGTCTTCCTCAAAGTAAACCTCTGCGACAGGCAGCCTTGTGGAGTGAAAACAGCCTCCGGATTATTAGTAATATTATGTAATACTGCTGCGGTTTGTGTGAGTTAACGAGAGACTTAATGATCCTAGCATAGTAAAAGGAATACAGTGTCGTCTTGACCTACTGAACAATCAGGATCACTTAAAGGAAATATGTCAAGATTTTTGTCAAGCTCAGTTTGACTTACATTCATAAAATATATGTACATACATCACGAATTCCCGAAAAAATAATACAATTTGATGTAAAACTAACAAAATAGAGGCATTTTAATTTTTGCTTTTTTGACATACGAAGAAAACGGGCGGATTTTTCGCCACGGCTTCATTGATAAAAAGCGCCCAACTCGTGACGTCAAAGTGATGACCAAAACATCGTGTTGACTCGAATTGTTATTGCTGACACTGTAATATTGATGGACTAATGAAAGTAATAATAAAATTAGAAAAAAAAGTTACAGAATGACATATTTTGTTTCATTTCGTTGTGTTTAATTATTATTGAAGTGGCAACACTGCGATATGATGGTCACAACGACGTAAATTATGGATGGTCATCACTTTGACGTCACCATTTGCCTGCGATGTGGATTTGTCGGAATCGTTTTCGAGTAAGCTATTGGGCGGGAAATTAAAAGGGCAAAATACTCAACAAATGTGGACAATTTTCAACTTATTTTGATTTATATGTAATCTACGTTACGTAAGCTTTCCATCCATACAAAATTTTCCAAATATTCAGAATCATGACATATTTCCTTTAAAAAAGAGACTTTCGGTGAAGAAGATACTCCACAAACTTGTCATCGTAGAACTATAACGGTGGGTTCATACTTCATACTTCTGTCGACGCTAGCCTTTTCGTACATGTGCTTTTTATGCATCGCGTATGTACATCTGGCGCGCAAAGCATGTTCGAAAGGCTAGCGTCGGTAGACGTCTGCCGGTGAAGTGTGAACCCACCTTAAAGGTACAATGCTACTATTTTGATATCATCGCAGGATAAGCGTGTCACCATGTGTTCCAAAAACGCGAGAGCGGATAACTTAAATCAAAATACAATTTCGTCTTGTCTTGAAACCAGAAAGGGCATTTAAGTTTATATTGTTTTGTGACAATTTCAGATAAATCTGATTACCTGTTGAGATACACTGAGTTGAAGTGAGGCATACCAGGCACCGTTTCTAAAAGATTTATGTGATTAAACGTCCAAACGTGCTGACTTTACGATCGAGAGTCAAACATGGTAATTGAGAATTGTTGTTGTAATTTGATTGAATATTTAATTTGAGTTTGAGTGTTGAACTACACCTCATCGTATTTTCCAGAAAAATTACATCAGATATTATATTCGTGAACCAAAAATGACATTTGTAAAGTGTACCCCTTTTTAAAGGATGTCGGAACATGTCCTCCTCTCCATCTAGCCCTGCTTATTTTAGTCAACATTTGAATAAATTTGCAACTTATACGTTGAGGTAATAAATACAAAGCCTTCTATTGGCGCTACACGTACGTTCATTCGTACTTAAATTTGTTTGCCCCAATTCTCCAAAACATTCGAAAAACTTCGATTATACTACATCTTTTCATGTACACTTGCACAGTGTTCAAAAGAACTTGGATAAGACCACACAATTGCGCGAGTCTGTGAGACAGGCGAAGTCTGTGTGTTTATAGTCAATGGAAAAACTGTTACACAGTCGCAGCCTAGTTAATTTACAATGTAATTTTAATTTTTACGAAACTATTGGCTACCCTCCTTGTTTAATTAAACGAAACTAGTGGCTACCCTCCTTGTTTTAATAAACATTAATGAAAAAAAATGTTTATATAAAGATGTGCCTTATTCTTCATTACCGCGAAAAACAAATCGGTTGTGATGACAATTCGCCGTAGACGTGCCACGTAATAGAAATCGTTGCCCCAGCAAATTATACTCGGTGACTAGATTTTCAGCGAGTGATTTTTGTATAAAACAAATGGTTTAACACTACATATTCTACACACACAGTGATGAGAGTTGCTGAAACATAATTCCATATAAAAATGTAATTTTAATTTTTAAGAGATTAGTGGCTACCCTCCTTGTTTTAATAAACATTAATAAAAATTAAGGATTTTTTTCCATAAAGATGTGCTTATTTTCGTACAGGTGTGGCAGGAGATATAGTCATCCGGGCTCACAGTCCGGGAACAATGGTGAACAATAGGGCAATCAAGACAGTTGGTTTTTAACGCAACATTAGTTTCACGCTTTATTACGTTGTCATCTATGGAGCTCCGCAGGGAATCGAACCCGGGCCGCTTTGGTGAAAGGCGAGTGGATAAGCCACTACACGAGCCCGCCCTTCCCAGATAATCGTTGCAGGTCCGTGATGTGGATGCAACATGGAAATACTATATATAGTTTGTGCCTGTCGTGCACCGACCGTATGTTGCAACGATTAAACTAGGGCAGCAACCCATCTAAATGCATAAAATGTTGACATGATGTACACTGTAAAAATTATTTTACTCATGTTGAGTAAAAATGTTACAGCTCTTAATGTTGAGTAAAATCTTAGTCAAAGTTGAGTAAAACCTTACTCATTGTTGACTAAAGAAAGCTTAGTCATTGTTGGGTTAAAATATACTCAGCTTTGTGTTGTCTTAAAAGAGCTGTGACATTTTTACTCAACATTTTTTGGAGTCTAAAAGCTAAGCACTTGATATTGTTCATAATTGTAAATAGTTTCATCATACTGAAAATTCTTAATCATTTATGCAACCCAATTAGCAAATGCTCACTAATCATTGTCACCTCACAGGGCACACCCCACCGCATACATGTCAGTTGGTAGAAAAGTGGGCTCTCCTAGCCATATCGGCCGAATTAACAATCACTGCAAAGTAGGGCGGGTTCAATCTTTGACCAATTCCCAGGCGAAACGCGAAAGTAATAAGAAATAAGAACGACGGGCTGTTTACACTGATTGGCTGAGTAATTCAGTTGCGCAGGTTCCCCTATCGACCTAAACCATTCGTCCGAGTCCATAAACAACCCACTTAGAGCTTCATCGCCTACCAGCATCACTGAGCTCCGGTAATTACTTTGGTACTTTAGCATGTTTAGGATTTATGGTTAAAGTGACAATGAGGAGATTTTTTTAGGAACGAATTTCTCTCAAATTTTCCCCTGGATCGGTTGTAGACCACGTACCTAGAACGTTCGAAGGTTTATTGTGGACAAACAGATGCAAAAAAAACCACAAACCGTGTTTTTGAACTTGCTGCTATCGTAATCGTTCCCCATAAGAATAACATGCTTGACTTTCGTCGCGACAGAACTACTAAATCATCATCTTATTACAAAGAGACGACGTATTCGGCTTATCCACTTCAGGTGGTGATCTAATTGATTGATAAGCATTCCAAATGTAAAAAATCGGGGTTCGAGAAAAATTGGGGGCGTTTCTTTCTGGAAATCTCCTCATGTCTCTAAGCTTACGGTAACTACTTTAGTGTAGGATTATGGTTAAGCTGACAGTGTGCTGTAGACAAACAGATTTGCAGTAAATGGTAGTTAACACATACAACGTGTTTCAGTAAAAACGCGGGCTGAGAATATTATACAACTGGTGTATTTAGTCTTATATGGGTTTGATTGTTCATAATCTCTATTTTGATAAGATTTTGTTTGGTGGAAGTGGGACGTTTGGTTCAAAAGTTACAATAGGTTTTGTGAAACCCTTCTGACCAGTTATGCAGGTATGCATTAAAGACAATCAAAGCAGAAGTAAACTTTGAAACAACTCTTGAGAACTAGACTTCCATTGTTTCAAAGCATTCTGAATGTCACAATTATTAACTGATAACATTAATTTTGGACAAAATGATTGCATTGCTTGCCTTGCCTTGCCTAGGATGTCTCCGTCCAACGTCGGACTATCCCTCCTCATGACTATTCCAAATTGTTCTATCTTGGGCCAGCCTTGTCCACGTTGTTCCTAGGTAGTCTTTGATGTCGTCTCGCCACCGCCTCTTCTGTCTACCGCGCTTCCTCTTGCCAGATCTTGGTTGCCAATCTAGAATTCTTTTTGTCCACCTGTTATCACTGAATCGTGCAACATGCCGGGGCAACATGTCCAGCCCATCTCCACTTTGCTTGCCTGATCTTGTCAATTATGTCCTTCACTCCTGTTTTCTGGCATATCTCACTGCTTTTTACTTTGTCTCTTATAGGCTAGCGGGCAAGATCTCATAGCGTTTACAAAGGTGAAGCACCCCTAACAAGTACATAATTTTGCTAAAATAAATTGTCTAAAATTATCAAAATCAATTCTACGCATGTTCTCACTTGTATGTGCACATTTTCTTGAAAAATAAAATGTCATTTCCTTTTTTTCCCCTGAATATCAGTGACCAAGGGATGTACACCTCGTTCCATTGACTCCGGCAAATAATGGTGCTATTGATAAGTAAATCCGCCCGTTATGAATAGGATCAATAGGACAACGGACTTCAGATTCTCTGGGACTGCAAAGCCATTGTTATTGTCCATGACTTTAAAAACATTTGAATTGTTTTCACCGCCCGATTTAGATTGAGCTACAGCCTCATTCACAAAGAAAATAAAACTCAAACTTCTGCTGGGAGTTTAATAACTTTCATCGTATATTTCATCATTTATTAAAAAGGAAACGAAGATGAGCAAAAATCATGAACGAAATTTTGATTGGCAAGCTATGACCTAACATCTTGGTGAAGAACCAACACCCATAACTTAATCATATTAATATAGGGCCTTTTTTCTATTCAATTAAAAGTTTGTTCGGCACCGGTTCACCTGCATTTCATATAGATGAATGAGTTTCGATTTCTGCTATACACGCAATAAATTGCATAGAAACGGGGTTACGCGACAAGTTACGGGTTTGTTTCTGCACAGAGATGTTAGGCCACAGTTTGCCAAACAATTTTTTCCCATGAACTTTGTTCACCTTCGTTTCCCTTTCGAATACAGGATGAAATATAGGGTCAAAGAAAATTGAACACACCGTAGAACCTCTGACTTTATTTATTCGTGAGAGAAGATAGAGAATTTGTGTCCTACGTCATGAAAAGTAGCTTAATCTAAATCGGGGTGATGGTGTAACACCTGCAATCTTTTCAGTTGCATGGATAATAGCAATGGCTCTGCAGTTCCAGATGAAAAAGGAATCTGAAGTGTTTGGTCTTCTACATACCCAGCGGATTTACTTATCAATAGCCAACATTATTTGCTGGAGTCAATGAATCACGGTGTACACCCGTAGTCACTGATATTCAGGGCATAAATTGAGATGACATTTAATTCATTTTCTCGAGAATGTGCACATACTAGAAATGAGAACACGCGCAGAACTGATTTCTATATTTTTAGGAAAATTATTTCGGAAGAATTATGTACTTCCCAGGGGTGCGCCACCTTGTTCCTTATCCGAACATCTTTTTCGCTTTTGCCTCATGGCCTATTAGTGACAAGTTGATCATTTTTCTTTCCATTGCTCTTTGGGCTGTGATCAGCTTTTGTTCGAGCAGCTTTGTAGTTGACCATGCCTCAGCAGCATAGGTTATTGTTGATAACACACACTGATCGAAAACCTTTCTTTTCCAAATCATTAGCATAGCTTTGTTGCACAGTATTTCTTTGTGTATACCAAAACATCTCCATCCAGTTTTTATCATTCTCATTACTTCTTCGTGTGTGCAGTCTTGCATCTTTTACATGTTTAAGGTCTGTCCTAGGTACTTTTACTCCTCTACTTTCTCGATCAAGTGACCGTCAACTGTTATTGTGGAATCTGTGGTGAAGTTAGTAATGAACTTTGTCTTCCTGTGTGCATCTTAAGTCCTATTTTCTGACTTTCAGTATTTAAGCTTCTGAGTTGTGTTCCATGTCTTTAACAGAGGTTGCAATCAAGGCTACGTCATCTGCGAATCTGAGGTCAAAATGATTATGTAAGACTAATTCTGTTATACATGGATTTTTTGTGATCAACAAAGACTCTCACCGGTACTGATTTCAAATTTCACAAACATCTAAACCTTCTTCAATGTACTCATCTCTGGATAGGAGAGTCGAAATGAGACGAAAAGTTGAAAAATGGGACATGGTTTTAGAACGCGTTTGCTTATTGGTAAACATTGTTCATATCCCTTGGAGGCCAATACATTTTTGTTCAAAAGTAGTTCAATTTTAAAGAAATACAATTGAAGTTGTCCAAATGTACGCCTATTCAGATAAATCCAAGTCCAAAGAGGAACTAAATGGCAACACCTGTTTCAACTTCCTGTAGTTTTCTTCACATCAATAATTTCAGCTTTTCAAGGTGATCCCTAGGTAAACAAGACACTTGAGAAAATGAAAGAAATACTTACCACCGGCCAAAGGAACAATTATTATTTTAGAAGCTGTTTTCAGGCTAGAATTGTGAAAGTTCCTTGCCTGTGTATTATTCAATAGGGCCTTAAAGGTGGTTGTTCCGATTTATGTGTATTGTGTTCTCTACTTGATATGAGAGCCTGGCACTTGTACATACACCCCCATCAAGTACCGTAGGAATGGGAAACAAACTTGCGGTTTTGATGGTAGACGCAATAATGCATGTTGCAAAGCCCTATTCAATACTGTGCTAATAAAGTGGTTAACCACTAAAACGGCGGTTTTTTGTTTATATCTTGGGAATGAAATGGAATTGAGGGCTCAAATTTCAGGACGACAATGAGAAAAATACGGCCCTCCATCTGATATCAAAATCGATACTACTTCCGGGTAAATCAGGGGGGTCCCAAAGACGATCGGAACACGCATATGCGCATATGGAAGCATGTTTGCATGCATGGGCGATTGCAATCACGCAGTCAAGTGGAAGCAGGGAAGCTTTATTGGGCACATTGGTCATCCTTTATAGTAGATTCAACCCATCGTGTCACCTCTAGTACTTTTCCGAAGGTATTAGCATCGAATGAGGGGATGTGCAGTGGAGGCAAATTAAAATTCCACACTAAATCTATTGAAGCATGTAGTCCGATATAGCACAGAATAATCAATTCTGTGCTTAATGAAAAATCATTCAAGTAAACATAAACCATTTATAGCTACATTAACTCTCAAACATTCTGACTAATCGTATTTGCTTCAATGGCATTCAATGTAACAGGTGAGTATCACTGCAGACTTTTGAGCGCTCTGTTTTGGATACAAAGGAACACAAACGTCTTTGCACTCTCTATGTAAACATGAAAGGCCAGATTATCTTAGTTCTTTCATGAAACAGGTGATTCGGGCAACATATTCTACCTCCTCTTCCAACTAATCGACGCTGTCCAAAACTTTTCCTCCGGTGACACGATGGGTCGAATCTACTATAGTAATCCGTGTTCGCTTGAGCCCAAAGTCCACTTGACCCATACCGGGCGAACTTTGATGTTTGATAACCAGTGATTCTGTAATTAGTCCATCGTTACACCCATAGGACTCTGCAATTGAGTCTGCATAAAATGTTTTGTTTCTAGGCAATATTGACTGGCTGATTCAAAATCTTGATAATTCAACTTTGTCACGCTTTAGTATTTGCGATACAGTCTGTCGGTTGCTAAGGCCACTAGTGAATGGTAAGACCATAGATCAAATTTGAATTAACCGTCAACACTATAGACCGTATTCAATAGCCAGCCACGTTGGTGGACAAGATAGACGCATTCCAGTACTTCAATACATTCACCTGTCAATAATCCCTGTGCAATCGCTAAACATGGATCGATTGACAGCTTAATGTATTGTAGTCCTGGAATGTATGCATCTTGTCCACCAATATGTCTGGTGGCTAACGTCATATTGAATACGGTCTATATAAAAGTACTAAATATTACAACATAAATTCATAAATTTTAACATTATGATAAGGCTTTATACTTTTATACTTTTATAACGAGGGCACGTGTGGTCCAGTGGATTGAGCACTTGCCCCGCACTTGCACCCACATGTCGTGGGTTCGAGTAGCCAACGTGTTGTGCCCTTGAGTAAGGCGCTTTATCTCAATTACTCCTATTCACCAGGTGTATAAATGGGTACCAACATTATTCAATGCTGGGAAAGTAACAGACTCGCTGTGCAGGAGGAGTGGCGACCCCCACAGCAAAAATAATCCGGAAGAGTCTGGCCCAAAGATACGCTAAGGAAGGAGAGATGGGCACTCCGCGCACGAGCTTGTTCGGCACGACGACGACGATAACAGCATACCAAAAGTTTTCTTAATCGATAGATTTTGGCAAAAAAGTAGCAAATAATATTAAGAAACCATTGTCCTTTTGTAAGTGTAACAAAGACGATTGGAAATTTATATTATTCGTATTTGTTTTAAACATTGAAAAATATCAACATTACACTTTTGTAAAGTATGGGATTGTAAGACTACATATACACGGTGTTATTAGAGTTTTAATAATTTCTGGACACTGTATCGCCCCATTCCTTCAAAATATCAAATGGAAATGCTACAAAATGTCTTTTTATAAATTATATATATTATGATAGGTTTTATTCTTATTTTAGGAACAAACTATCTATTTATGATACAAACAATGTCATAAACAAACATCTTTGCAAAATCTGCGCAATTTCTACCCTTATACTACGTGAATAAAAATGTGCAATGATTAAAGATGATCTTGACCTTAATACAATCACTATAGCAGAGATTTGTTGTTTTTATAAAACACATCTAATATACTTTCATGTGCTAAAAAAATGAAAGACATCGACTGCAAAATACGCTAGATATGGCAGTTTTTGTAAGCACACCCATTTTTTCTCCATTCCTATGGGATTTACACAAAATAAACTTGTGTTTATGAGAATGTACAATATCATGATGCCTTTGTCAACTTAATATTACATTTTCTTGATTATTTCAACTACGGATTAATCAAAGAATCTATTTTTACCAATATTCCAAGTGATATGACAAATCCAACACCAATTCACCTGTTGCAGAGCAAGAAAATAAGATCTTTCCATTGTTTAGGATATTGCTAAGAGTTTTTTACCTTTTTGGCATAGCTTGTATCCATACTTGGATTACAGTAGTAGTGTTGACAACAATTTTACACATCAGGATTAATTGGGTGAATTTTTGTGTGAACATTCTTTTGAAGATCAATATTAAGGAGATTATCATGGGATTATGGCTATTCATAGATCAATTAAAAAAGATAGCATTGGTCATCATCATAGATTTTTCAATTTCACCAAGAGGTTTAAGATAGGGTTGTGCAAGATCCTTCAATGTGTAATGTCATTGAACAGACATTTAGCAATATCAGATATTTAATCATGCAATAAACTATCAGCTGGACTACTGTATTATGAAATATTTTAATCACTTTGTGTACTTATTGTTTTATTTACTATGCCAGTTCTATAATAAATTGCAGTTACATTGATGATTGAGACTGAACTCTCACTCCATTAATTTCATAATGTTATACCCAGTATTTCGTACATAATATCTTGCTTAACTGTATAAATCCCATTGGAATGGAGGAAAGAGAGGTGTGCTTACAAAATTTGTATTATCTGGTTTATTTTTCAGTCGATTTCTTTCAATTTTTAAACACTTGGAAGTATATTAGATTTACTTTATTAAAACAACAAATCTATGATTCAGTGATCAAGGTCAAGAACATTTGCAATCCTTGCACAATTGTTTTGGATTCACGTTATATATATATATATATATATATATATATATATATATATATATATATATATATATATATATATATATATATATATATATATATATATATATATACAGGGTTCCCAAAAAATAAGTGCCCCCCTAAAATTCAAGGACATTTCGTTGCATAACTTCGCTTAGAACTGGATGATTGGAAAATTTTAAAAAGTTTTGAAGAGAGGAAACATTTGGCTCTGCCACAAAAGTCGTTGCTTATCAAACAACATCTTTAGCATCAACACACACTCCCCTTTTTCCAAAATGATGTTGTCAGAAAGTGGCACTTACCGTATTCAAAGGTCTGAATTAAGAAATTAAAATTTATAAGAACCGATTTCATTCATATTCATTGCGAATCTGAGGTATAAATAAAACTTAAGACCATTGGCGCATGGGCAGACAGGACAAGCCAAATATTGCAGTAAAACAAAAGAATGAGGTGTTAAGCTTTAAATACTCATTTTTTCTTTGGAATCTCTTTGTTGTGAAAGAAGAGGTAATGTTTGAAATGCCTGCTTTAAATCAAAATAAGCTTGATTGCTGTGTCATTCAGGGTGAGACTCAATAGACAATTTTTCCTCCATTGCCATGTGACATTATTTTCGTTTTGTTACACATGCTGTTTACCATTTGCATGATGTCTGTTGATGAATGTGGTTCCATGCTGCTTGTGATAATTCCACACCGCTTTGAGCCAGTTCTCCTTTAATGTGGAGATCTGCTTCACATTCGAGTGGTGTTGTTACTCAAACCCATCTGATTGTTTACTGTCTGTATATTTGTTTTGTTGTTCAATTGTTTGCCATGCGTTCATGTTTTAAGCTTATTTACTTCAAACGTAATGGTATAAAGAAAGGAAATGAAAGCCGTTTTGTTTTGTAAATTGAACTTCTAGACTTGACCTGTGATACGGTGAAAGTCACTTTTATGACAACATTCATTTGGAAAATGGGTGGTTGTTGATGCCCACAAGTATTTTGAAAATGGCAACAGTTTGTGGGAGAGCCCAATGTTTCCTCTCTTCAAAACTTTTTGGAAAATTTTCTAAACATCCAGTTCTAAGTGAAGTTATGCACAAAATGTCCTGAATTTTGGGAAGGGAAACTTTGGGGGGGGGGGGAATTTTGGGGGAAACTTATTCTTTTGGGAACCCATTATATATTATATATATACTATATAGTATAGATATATATATACTATATATATATATATAGTAAAAAAGTATCCTCGATCTAACTATTATATATATTATATATATATTATATATAAATGAAAAAATTTCAAAAGTATAGACCTCTGGAAAGGCAACCGTTACTCAGAGTTCACGAATACCCTCACTTACGATCATGGGTATCGATCCTCAGAAGGAAGTATTGCTGGTCGTGTCCTTCAACCACAAGATTATGTAATAAATATACATTTCTATGGTTTGTCACACCAGCAATATGCCTGCACGCAAATTCTGTACCAAAGAATAGTCAGAAAGTGCTCAACCATACGAGTTTTTTTTTAGTGGGGGCGTAATAAAGAACAGTGTATTTTCAGGTGACTTATCTTTGGAATTATTAAAAGTGCTCAATCCCATTAAAGGAGAGCTTAATGAAAATTGCAAAGTATAGACCGTCTGGAAAGGCAACGTACTCGACTTTCACGAATACCCTCATTACGATCATCGGTATCCGATCCTCAGACGCATGGTATTGCATGGTCGTTGTTCTTAAACACAAGATATGTATATAATATACATTCTATGGTGTCCACACCAGCAATATGCTGCCAGCAACAGTTCTGTACCAATGAATAGTCAGAAAGTGCTCAACCACTCCAAGTAGTGGGGGCGTAATAAAATAACAGGGATTTTCAGGTGACTATCTTTGAGAAATTAAAAGAAAGTGCTCATCCCATTACAGGAGAGCTTAATCTCGCGATTGAAAAGCAAATGGGATATGATGTGAAACAAAAAAATCATGGAACACGTGTTTTCTCTTAATGATGTGCAAATTGACTTACTTATGGGAGATATAATTTATAATTATGAAAAAAATCGTTGTTTGGTTGTACCATTTTTTTTTGAGACAGCTCTGTATATTACCTAGATAATTCATTATTTTCCCAGAGTATGTATATGCACTACTTGAACAGGCACTTGTGTGATACTATACTTAGCCCGGTGTTTTCCCAATGTATTCCCTGGTATCCATGTACGGGAATACATATCATTTGGCTATCATATGTTTCTTTTTATTCTGTGGTATAATTTATAATGCTTCATATATTACTATATATTGAGAAATTTGTAGCCTTTACACACTTTGGAAAATGAGATTTAAACTACTTAGTTCTCCAGGTAGACAAGGATGTAATATATTTATTTAATCTTTCCCTGGAGATGGCCCACGCACGATAGTGTTTGAAAAAAAAACCCCATGTGCGCTTGGCCGGATTCGAACCGGCGACCTTCGTATTACATGCACGAAGATCTAACCGACGAAGCTATCACGCAGGGTGGTAGAAGAGCGATAGAATTCATCTATAGGTGTTAGAGTTCGGAAAGTGTCCTTCGCTTTCCTAGCGGAATACATGCAGAACTGTATATTTTAACATATACGATTATATTTGTTTTGAGATTTTTAAACTACTTAGTTCTCGGTAGACAAGGATGTATATCTTATTAATCTTTCCTGGAGATGGCCAGCGCACGCATAGTGTGAAAAAAAAAACCCCTGTGCGCTTGTTTGTTTTTTAACCGGAATTCGACCCGGCGACCTTTCGTATTACATGCACACGACGCTCTAACGAGAGTATACGAAGGTCGCCGGTTCGAATCCGGCCAAGAGCACATTGGTTTTTCCAACACTATCGTGCGCTGGCCATCTCCCGGGAAAGATTAATAAAATATACACCTTTGGAACATGTCATGATTTTTGTGGAAATTTACATTCGAGAGAAATGTTCATGACGCGGGGGAGCCGTCGTAGCAGAATTGTGCACATTGTAAGACAAGCTTACGAGGAGGATATAGTACTGTAGTAAGATTACCTGAACATAATAATATTGATTGCAACTTACAATGTTGCACATGAAGAAAGAAATACAAATCAATGATCAGTTAATGTCGCGTCATAATGATGGTACGATGAGACAAAGGTTTTGATGACAAGACTCGCTATCCTCCACAAACAATAAGTGAACTTCACAAGGTGGTGTTTCATAAGGTGACACCCCTGTTCTGAAATACTTTTCTGACACCCTATGAATTCGAAACCTTAACGGAATAAACACATTAAACACCCGTGTGGTTTATTCGTTTAAGGTCGTTTAGGTTTCCGGAATTCATGAGTGGTGTCAGAAAAGTATGTCAGAAAAGGGTCATGTACCTTATCGAAAACACCCCTGCACAAGTTGAGTGATGAAGTAACTCTTCACCGATGGCCATAGTTCCTGATTAAGTCCCATAGCATTTAAAATTGACGAGAAGCTTGTCTTATAATGGTTTGCGCCAACAATCTGATATTATATATATATATTTCAATATATATTATATATATATAATATATATATATATATATATATATAGCGTAAGAAATGTGATACCACTTGAACAAGGAATTGCATTTTTGTAGATAATAGGAACAAATTAGGATGAGTGGACGTGCTAATGTAGTAAAGTTTAAGGTATGATGTTGTGAGTGTATTGTTTTTTTTAAAAATTGTATAGGTTCAGTGATCAGTCATTTTTAAACCAATTTCCAGGAATTTTTATAATGTTAGGATTTTTAAAAAAAATGGCCTCCTACATATGTTATAAGGGCCCTTATTCAGTATCTACATGAATTTCACGTGGGGACACACACTGTAGTGCAATTATGGGAGCAAGGGTGGTTTGTATAGGCCTTGGAAATTTGAAAACTGAAAGTTTTTTTTATATATTAATTGATCTATAAGTTCTTAAGTTGTTTTTACTGTTTTTATACATTGTGTAGTCTGAAGAAGAGAGTAATCTCGCGAAAGCTTGACAATAAACATTTTTAATACATTAGATACGTCAACGCATCCTAATTTCTTATATTATTATATATATAATATAATATATATTATATATATATGTGAAATATTATTTTATGTATATATATATATATATATATATATATATTATATATATATAATATATATATATATATAAACAAGACAAACAATGATATATTACAGGTCTAGGTTTGAGTGTATTGTATAGCATTTGCCATTGAAACTTATTGCAGCTATTTTCCAAGTGTAATACTTTATTACTATCTGCTTTATTATCTTCTGCTCTTAAGTTTACAAGCTATGGCAATGTCTATATTTACATGGAACTCTCTTATCTCTTTAACTTAAAAGGAAGCAAACAAGTTCCAATGAGGGTTTTTGATGATAAAGTTCTAGCCTTCCAAAGTGGTAAGAAAGAACTCAATGCCAAGACACCAATGCTCTCATGTTACTTGGAGGATGATGACACGCAAGTCTACCCCAACATCTGGCTGCGAGACAAACTGCCCAGTGCCGAGGACATCTGCCTTGACTAAGATGGGTCTTCAAATTAAAGCCATGTCAGATCTGTCCTGGAGTAGATGTTTACAGCAGAAAGCATTGCTATCAACAATTCAAATCAAAAAATGCTAGACATTATCTGGTCAGATGGTCACAAGAGTCGGTATGAATCAACTTGGCTGCGGGGTCATCGGTTCGCTTTATAGTAAAGTCGATGCGATCTTCAATCCTGAACTGCGATACTGGGGTTCATCCGATGTTAGGAAAGCAGTTAAAGGGACTACAAATTAGACGAAATTCTATCAGTGACGAGGTTTTTATGAATGGCTCTTGGAGCCTTAAAAGCAATTGGGAGTCGCGCTTGTAAAAGCTGCACGTTGGAGAAGGTTCAATTTGCAAGTATTGGAAAGAGGGTGGAGTACATTCAATGGACAAATTATGGGTAAGTTACATAGAGAAAAGAGTTAATTGGCTTCAACTTTTATTGAATTGAATATGGTAGTATTGGCGGATAAGGGGAAAATTTTTAAATTAGTCTTGATAATTATAATTAGTTTTAATGCATCACACGAACCACCCGCTTTCTCATTGGGGGGGGGGGGGGTAATCCAAGAAAGAACATTCAAACGGTCTTTCATTTGGACTACTTTTGCGCACATCGAAAAATTATAAGAAGTATCTGACATCAGAAATCAAATAAACTTTAAGTGGGTGGCGGGTTCAGACCTGAACTTTGGATTGATTTATTCAATGTTTCCCGACCCACTATTGATGCCAGTCTTGCACACGTGCCCTTATCAGGCAGGCATCACCAGATGTCAAGGTCAGATGGCCCTCTCATGCCCATTAAATGTTGAAGGTTTCACTAGGGCTAAGATAAACATAACCGAACACCACCCCTCACTTCATACGCACAAGTCAATGCAATTTCTCCTACCAAGAGACACACACGTTACCGACAGTTCCATTCTGAAAAATTGCGGCTACCCCCCCTAGCTGCACAAACCGAGAGCGCTACCCATGGGATTGCCACCTTTGCTAGTAAACTCAGCCATGGAAAAAATTGCAAAACTCACCTGCAGGACTCCACCCTGGAATTGGGGCAACACCCAAATTGCAGGTGTTCATGTCACCAATGTCTACAAGCCACCTAAACCCATCGGCTTCCAAGCAGACTCCCTACCAACTTATGGTGCACCCGGCATTTAGTGGTGACTTTAATAGCCATTAGCACGTACCTGGGGTACAGGAAGAAAACCAACCTGGATGGAGGTACTCTAGAGGACTGGGCTCAAATCCGGTGTACAACTGTTGCACGACCCCAAGAAACCAGACACTTTCAACTCTGGTAGGTGGAATACGTCTAAAAACCCGGACCTTGCACTTTTGCAAACATGGACACCATTCTCCATTCACCGTACTGTTCTCGACCGCTTTCCGAAAGTACCAAACACAGACCATCAACTGATCGCTCAGGAGAGCCTAGCTAAGCCCTGTCCAACAAGCCCAGTGAAAAGGTGGACTTCCGCAAGGCAGAATGGGCCAGTTCAAGAACCTGGTGGATTCAAATTGCCCAACCGCCCGACACCAACCTCCTCCAACCTGACAATTACACAGCACTGTGCCAACTCTTTATCAACATAGCAAAGAAGACCATCCACGTGGCTGCCGTCGCATTTATACATCCTGGGATGAGGATTCATGTGACACTCTTTACAATGATTTCCTGAATTATGAACCCGGGGGAGGAAGAAGGCTTTACATAAAAGGATAAGGCTGTCAACAAACTGCTTGGACAGGGAGGAGAAACGCCGTGAAAGCGCTGGGAGGAGACGGTTCAAGGATCGACTTCACCCACTCCAGCAGGAAGGCCTGGAAGACGATAAACCGCCTCACCGGTAGAATTTCAAAACCATCGAAAATGTCCAGTGACTGCAAACTCAATTGCTGAGCAACCCCTCGCAAACGGTCGTTTCAAGAACATGATAAGGTATCACACTCGCTCGTCAAAAAAGAGATCACCAAAATTCGTCGAGCACCTGGCGTGGACGGGTCACTTTCAACACCCTTTGCACTAGATGAGCGTACCTCGCTAATCAGCCAACTACAGAGCTGGAAAGGCCCAGGGCCCTTGATAACATTACCAGCAGAAGTTCTTGATTGCAATGCGGCCCACACGATGGTCTGATGGCTCCAGAGTTCTACCAATGTTTGCTCACCAACCAGTCCTTACCCAAGATCTGGAGAGAGCTACTATTATCGCACTCCCTAAAACCACAAGCCTGTCGACAACCTAAGAAACTACCGCCAAATATAATAATGTTTGTGTCCTTCAAACTCCTTGAAGGGATTATCCTGGCCCGGCTGAGCGATGGAGGCCCGTGTCGAAACCCCATCAGCATGACGAACAAGCAAGGATTTCGCCCGTGCCGGAGCACTTCCCCGATGTAAAACTCACAAATGATATTAGGAAAGCTTTGAAAAGCGCCGCAAGGCAGGGTTGTCATCGTGGTGGACCTTCCTGCAGCATACGACACCGTGTGGCACCAGGGCCTGAAATTCAAGCTTCTAAGGACCATCCGGATCGTCACCTTGTGTAATTCATATGTAACATGTTGCAAACCTTAGGCTTTAGTCTTCAAAAAGACCAGTGATGGCAGAGTAGTCGCCAGCAGTAGTATGGGGAAAAGGGTAAAGTACCACAAGGATCGGTACTGGCTCATTGCTGTTCTCAATTGTATATCACCGACCTTTACATCAAACAAACATCAACAATATGGCGGACGCCGCCCGATCTTGCCCTCTCCAACTCGGGACAGCAACGGACAGAAGAAGTAGAAAGCACACCTACTACAGGCATGGGCCTATTGCAGCATATCTGAAGACTTGGAGACTGAAGCTGAGTGAAGCCAAGACCACGGCTACTGCCTTCCACCTAGACACCAAAGAGGCTCAACTTCAATGGAGCGCCTCTGCCCTACAATCCTACACCAACCTCTGGGAGGTTCAGCTTGCCGGCGACCAGCTCTTACATACCGGCAGCATCTCGAGTCAGTATGCGCCAAGGTATCTCAAGGAATAAACTCCTGTGCCGACTTGATGGATAAGTCATGGGTTTGCCAGCCCCCCAACGACCCTACGAACCACTGCCTTGGCCCTGGTCTACAGTGCTGCTGAACAGCTGAATATGCCGCCCCAGCATGTGCAATAGCTCTCACACAAAAAGGGATGCGGTACTCAACGAGAGACCTTGAGACCCATCACTGGCTGCCTCCGTCCTACTCCATCTGAATTCATACAGTGCTGTTCAGGCAATGGCACATTGCAGCACTTCGGAGAGAGAACACCACAAGCACAAAACTTGAATAAGGCCCTGCTGGACAACAAGCAACCTGCTGCATAACACGTCAAAGATAACACCCAACTCGGTAGACAGAGAGGACTGCGCTCTCGCCGACCATTATGCGAACACGCTGTTAAACTCTCAGTTCCCCATTCAACATCTTACAGACATGGATCACTGCCTGGCTTTGATACTCCAAAGACCAGACCAATTCACCATCACACCTTAAGACCAGAAATACCCACATGGCAGCAAAGCAGCAACTCCCTCGCAAGGGAATGGGCAATTAAACCGGATTCGCACAGGGGTCGGTTGCTTCAACAGCATATGCACCGATGGAGGGCTCGCGGCCATCGCCAGCCTGCCAATGTGGTTCTCCATCACAGGACTGCGGATCACATTCTCAATGAGGTGCCCTACCTTTTCGTCCGCCGGTGGACATAGATTTCTCTAACCCAAACCAACAACAGTGAGTTGGCTCCAACGCTTTAAACATATTTAGCTGCTCCCTCATAAGCAACAAGAAGAAGAGAAGAAAGAAGAAGAAGAATTTCCCGAAAGATTGTTTTTTTTTATATACCATATTAAGTTATTAACCATCTGCCAATTTATAGTAATATACCATATTAAATCCTTATGAAAAGTTTTCGAGAAAAAAATGATAAACAATTTTTTTGGTTGCATGGTTAAACCAACGTAGGGGCCTTCTAGGCTGAACCCTTCTGAATCATAACTCAAACAAAAAAAATTAACTCGTACCAAATTCGGGTGGATATGTTATAGGATGAAATTACACAGGGCACTATGAAGCCGATGATTGTTCATATAGTTGCCATGGCAAACAGAAAAAGCCTCTGTTATAGTGCCCATCTCACAGGTCACAATACCGGTGCCAAATTTAATGTTCGGTTGATGCATCATGAATATAATAGTGTTGTTTAAATTAACTCTAACCACATTTGTGATATGTAGCAACAAAAAATAATAAACATTGCATTGCTTAAAGGGAGAACCTTGACAAGAATATAACTTACACAATATACGCAATAAACCAATTACTGAACACGTATGGAGTGGTTTCATGGGAAAACTGATATACTAATAACCATATGGAGCAAAAATAATAAAACTGCATCTGCTTAAAGGAGAACCTGTTGTATCAATTAATAACTTACACAATATACGCATTATACCAACTATAACATATGGAGTGGTTTCAAGGGAAAAACTGGAATTATAATAACCATAAAAAGAATTAAAAGCCTTTTGTCTGACCATGTGCTATTTTGAAATCGCACTACTGTAAGGGCTATGTTTATGTGTTAAGCGATACTGACGGCACGGTAGCGTCATACATCTTCACCATCATGTTTCAAATGTGTCTTTTTTTTTTTTTTTTCATATGGATGTTGACCTACTAAACGTTGCTGGCCGTATCGCATAAACACGTTATACACTAGTGCGGAGTGTTAAATAAGCACATGGTCAGACTAGATGGTTTTAAATTCATTTTAGGGTTGATAATTCGTTTTTTTTTTTCGATTGATGAAAACCACTCGAATGTGGTCATAATTTTTGAAAGTGTATATTGTATTTTAGTCGTTGTTCAGGTTCTCCTTTAAAAATCGACGGTTGGCTGTTTTTGGCATGTACAAAAAATGTTCCAAATGTAGAAAAACTTTTACTAAATTACTAAACTTATGTGACCAACCCCCCAATTTTTTTTTCCTGCTGGGTCGCCTTTACGAGTGGTTATGATTTTGCGCCGCGAAATTGGGTTGTAATTGCCTGACTTTTTTAAATGCCTTCATATCATATATGGGGTTTTAGGTCAGGGATCAATAGGCCTGCAAAATGACCCAATTTTGCTATTTGGCAGCCATATGTCATTAGTATATTACTCACTTAATATAGTCGGGTTGGATATGGTACAAATTATGCCCTCTGACCGTAAGTTGAGTATATACACACTGTTTTGGCTGAAAAGGATTTAGATTAGGGTGTGTAGCATAAGAATCTGCCGGGTGCCACCTGGGCATCCTTGGGCATTTGAGAACACACCAAGATGGCGTCGCCATTAAATGATAATTATATATTCAACCCTATTATCAAACTATGGAGTTACTTGATAAGTAAGGACCCAATGAACAAGTGATGGCACTTGTAACATTAAAGTCATACTTCAAATTCAAAATGGAAGCAAATCTAACAATTTAAAATATTCCCTATAACAGCAAATACCTCGATAAAAAATTAAGGCATGGAGTAACTTAGATATTGTTAGATACAATTAAATGTATCTATGATACTTTTAAAGTTGATTAACATGACGTCAATCAATATGGCAGACCAAAAACGTGAATATCTTAAAAACACTAACACCAAATTTCTAAATATGACCTTCAAGTATAAAGTATTGTGTCAATGAAACAATTAGAAATGTACCTATGATTATAACCAAAGTGATACAAGGTAATCCCGATTGAATAAAAAATGTGTCAAATTATAAATGAGTGCAATATATGGAAAAAATGTAATTCCTTGGGTATTTTGAAATTTGCCACTATATTGGTTTATTTCGATTTTGGCGCATTTAAAACAAATTGAAATGTATGGTGTACATTGGTAATGATCAAAGGTACATTTATATGTCATTTGGCACATGATTTCGATTTGAGGCTGTAATAATTTAATTTGTGTAAAGATTTTTGAAGATGTTCACCTTGTGGCGCCATATTGATTGAAGCCATGTTACAATTTTAAAAGATCATAAATAACATTTATTGTGTCTAATAACATAAACCTCCGAGTTCAAGGCTATTTTTATCCGCAGGTATTTGCTTAATATGGCATATAAAATATTGGATTGGCTTCCATTTTGAATTTGAAGTATGACTTAATGTAAACAAGTGCCATACACTGGTTCATTGGATCATATAGTAAGCTAGTAAACTCCATAGTTTGATAATTAATATAGGGTTGAATATATTATTATCCATTAATGGCGACGCCATCTTGGATTTCTCAAAATGCCCAAGGATGCCCAGGTGCACCCGGAGAGATTCTTATTCTAACACACCCTAATCTATAATTTTCAGCCAAAAAAAAAGTTGTAGATTTACTCAATGACGGTACATGAAGGTTCTACTCATGCCTGAATATCTTTAAAGAGATGTACGAACATTTTTCAGAAAGAAGCGCCCAATTTTTTTCAAACCCGGATTTTTTGCATATTTGGAATTGCTTACCAATGTATTAATCAATCTGAAGTGAATGATTTTTTTTTTTTTTTTTTTTGTCAAAATACGCTTTTTTTGGTCTTTAGGTTCATACGATGATGATTTCGTATTTTTGTCGTGCACGACGGAAAATTCCAAGCACGCGTTTTCAATATGGGCAGTTAGGGAAAGGGTGTATTAACACCCAATGTAATCGCTTGTTTTTTTCACAGACACAACTTTCAAGTTGAAGTGCGTGATGATAACATTGCGAGTTTACACTACCAACATGCTTACCACTTCACACCGATTTGTCTATTACAACATTTTGCCTGTTGTAAAGTAGAGTAGAAGGTTATATGCATAGGCGGGTATTCTGAAAGGCTAACTTTAAACCAGGATTAGTCCTCCTACATGAGTGACCTTTTTTCCTTCCAGCATACTCTAAGATGTGCTGTAATGGGTGAGAAAACTCTGCATGATGGGCCGGAACGGCTCATCATGAGGACTTTTCTCACGTGTTAACATGTCACAGGATTTTGAAAGAATAAAGGTCTCTTATTATAGTACTACCCTGGTTAACCAAGGTATAAAATTAGCTCCCTATCAGGAATACAGTCACAGATTTCAAAGATTGAAAATGTGGATGTGTTAACAAAAATATTTCATATTTTTCAATATTTTTTTTACGATCCCGGGGGTTTTTGATTTTGGGAAGGCTTACCCAATGTATAGGTGCCACACCTGAAGTGAAGGACGAATACGTCGTCTTTATGCTGTCATTTAAAATTTTGGCCCAGCGAAAAAATGCCGGGATTTTGCGAGGGACATGGGGGGGGGGACTTTCTGGTCCTAATAGGTCAATAGAAAGCCAAATCAAAAATCAACCTTAGTAGGATCAGAGAATCAGTTGCCATCGGTCATAATCATCTCGCTTATCTGGGCGGCGCTGGCCAGCGCACATCCCCATACGCACTTAGATTGTAATTATTAGCCCCATAACAGCTCCCCAGATTTAAACTTGGGTCGACGAGCAATTATCTTTGCCCAGGATAAAAAACACTGACCAGAGTGGGCTCCGACTCATGAGTGTTTAACGCCGCGCTTTCCAACTGACAAACAGTGCTCTCACAAAAACATTACTGCAATAGATTTCAATAAAGTATCAGATTTTTGGGCAAAAATGTAACGTTTAGGGAATCGGGAACCGTGTTATAGTGTCGCAGATTTTGACTTTGTCGTGTATTTGGCAAAAATCAATGCAACCATGACGTATCAAGCAAATTCGGGTAAACCAGTGGGGGGGGGGGCAAAGCTGCCTCCCCCCCCCCCCCGGACACACAAAAAAATCGGGATGGGGAGGCCAAAAAATGGGAAGGAAAAAAGGTAGAAGGAAGAGGAAAGAGAAAGAAAAAGAGGGAACGAGAAGAAGAAAGGGGAAAAGAGAAAGGAAAAAAGGAAAGAGAAGGAAAAGGGAAAAAAAGAGAGAAAGAGGGAAGAAGGGAAAATAAAGGAGGAAAAAAGAGAAAGGTTAGGGAGAAGTTCGGTGGCCTGTTTTCTTCCCTCCCATTTAATTGGACGTTGAAAAATCGGGAAAAATTTTGTAGTCTTCCCCCCCCCACCCGAGGCTAGGTCTGGTTACGCCCCGGCAAGTACAACACAAACACTGACGAGACGCGTGTAAATTATGGCACTGGCAAATGACGCAATTTGCGTCAGTTTAACCAGGTATGACCATATTGGTAATTGATAATGCCTTATTGACAGGCGTCTCGTCTTGTTTGTGTTGCACCTGAATCGTCATTGTTTTGATTCGGCTTCCCATAGCAAGGTGCCTGGTAAGAGGTCCTTCGGCAGGACCATCTGTACCAGAGTACACAATAGATGACTCTGAACCCGTATGTCTGGTGTAATTCCTGCAAGTGTATACTCTGTGAGACTTACTGAACAGGGCTGTGCGCTCGCTGCCTCAGGCAAAGCGAAAATCCCAGCGTTGTTCGGAACTAGAAGATAGGCATAGATGCCATGTTGCCCTTGTACATTTATAGTGTTGTGGCGCATCCCCGGGGCGATGGGGGGGGGGGCCATGATGGTATAGACATGTGCCAATCGTAAATGCAGGGATATTACATAATAATGAAACTTCAAATAACTCTTCGGTTGTTTGTTGAAGGCATTGGAAGGGATTCAAGGTACGGGTACATGTCCGAAGTTTGATGTTGACCTGGTGGGTTATGCTCTGGCCTGTGATTGGAGAATGATTGTTGTGATGAAGGATTATGGTGGTGAGAGGATGCATTCCCCATCGGGAATGGCATCCTCTCACTATGATTTTGCGGATGTTTGTCATCACACATACATGATAATCATTGATAATAGCAGACTTTCCACCAACATGGGTACATTATTCAATTACTTTTCGTATTGTGGTAAGAGTGTGGGACCATTATTTTATACGTCTGCATCCAGCCTATAACAAGTATTTTCAGCGAAAAAAAAATGAAATAAAAATTTAATTATAGTACTTTGAATACCATTAGTGGCTAAAATTATTAAGTATAGGAAGATGAAAGAGGAAGGAATAAAAAATCATAAGCCCCGTGTGGGATTCGAACCTGGGATGGCGTGATTCATGGGGCGAGAAATTTTCACTCCGCTAAAGGGGAATTGAGATGAATATTTGAGAATATAATGGTAAAGCTACTATTAAAACAAAACGTCAAACATTCTAAATTACACTTTCGCGTAGCGAAAAAATGATTCGATGTAAAATTAAACATTACTCCAAATCGGTCAAAATTTGGTATCAATTGAAGAAGAAAAGATTCTTTGGGTGACGTGTCCCGAGCATCCGAATGCTTCCGAGATCGATTAATCATTGCATTTGTCCTTCCCCCCCGATGCTAGTCTTGTCAAAGACGCCTCGCTTTTTTATCCACCACCCGCGTGCGCGCCGAAGGAGCGGGTCGATCGCGAAGGCGTGAGGCCGCGCGGGAGAGAGCGTCTTTGCGCAAATTGGTATTTCCCTGTGCAAGCATCAGTGTCATCAAAAAGTATGTAGTATCGGTAAGCACCGCCAATTTCATCGATGGACGTTCGATACTTGCAACTATCGAGAGTCCCGTCAAAAATTACCATATCGATTTTTGCACGGCCTAATAGCATACGATTAAAGCAAAATAGTTCACTCGACGAGCTGCGAGTGCGAGTGCGAGTGAGTCCGTATGGTGAGTCCGTATGGTATGTATGTGAGATGCGTGGCAGATGGGATAGTTGTAGCCCACCTCTGCAGAAATAAAAGCCCCCAGTAAAGGCTAGTAAAATTAAAAAAAAAAAAAAACACCACTGAATATGGAACTCGACTAGGGCATACGTCCGTCATTTACAAAATATCGTAATGCAGTGGACCAGTCCAAATTGCCATTCCAGACAGACAAGTGATTTGGGAAATAAATTAAAATGATGAATCCTGCCCCGCGTATCAACATGCCCCGCAAATGTGACGTGTGGCGAACATCCCAAAATTCAAGCCAGAAATGAAGTCTAGTTCGCAAATTCACGCCGAGAATTTAGGGGACACGCACCTCTAGTCTAGACAGAACTTACCTAGGGAACTTACCATGGCCAAATTGACAAGGCAACCTCCAACACAATAAGGCTAAATTTCGCCGACCATGGCTGAACGATGCCAAATGAAAACTAGTGTACTATACACACATGGTTCACTACAATGACTGAAATTCACATTTATAGTAACGTATCACATCAGTCCCCACATAGCCGGACTTCCCCCGGGTAGCTTCAAAGACGCTCAGGAGTCATACTCTCGGTCATACTCAGCACAGTACCGTACGTGCAGCTTGCTCGAATAATCTTACACCGGATCCTACACATGTAATTCCACCATGTTTTATTTTCACGGGCCGTTTTCACAAGCAGGAAGAAGTGTCACATTTCCCAGATAGCGGAGCCCGAGGTTGCTCTGGCTTTTCGCTACGATAGCCCCTACTATATTCTACAAAGCCTGAGAGGCAGTATAGTAAAAAAAACGGGATCACGTCACCATATGTGCACAAAAGTCAAGACTTTTGGTATACTTACGGTCCTATATCACACGAAATCCGTGCATATATGAAAACTCTGATGTCTTAGCATCCCTACTAGCCCCGATTTTAAAATACAAAAAAACGGTGCCACAGCTCAGCTTTACATCCGTGAAATGTTGGCCCTAAAAGGGCACGAAGTGATCGAAAAATTGAAGCTAACAAACACAGTCGTCTCCCACTTCCATGACTTGCGGGTGTATGTTCGTAATTATTGGTAATCAGCGAAAAATTAAGCGTGATCGTGCCTATTCTAAAGAAAATAAACCGGGCACAATCCAGGGGCGACTCACTAATCTAGTGGGGGTAACTGCTATGTTTAAATTGGATTTTTAACGGTAAGAAATCACCGTTTCAAAATCATCGATTTTAGCCATGAATGGCAAAATCAGTCAGGAACAACGTGCGTATAATATAAAAATAATTTAGGACTACATAAAAGGTATAATATTTCAATTAAGTGCTGTATTTATATGATTCTGGATTGCTTATTCCGCATCGGATCGGCTGCGCACCCATCCCGGTCTTTTCAACAGAGAAAGGCACGTAGCGTGTAGGAGGTCGGTACGGACGACGTGCAACGCTACGTGAACGAAAGGCTAGCTAGCGGTATCAGGGATCCTCGCTGTCATGGCTGTATTCGCTTGTTTTGAATACGGCGTGACCAAAACCCAATAATGACTGGGTATGACCAGTTCCAATACAACTCGTATTTCTGGGAAACTATTTAAAAGCGAATGATGACATCATTCATTGACCCAATCAACGATCGCTATAGTTCGGAA
This sequence comes from Ophioderma brevispina, assembly GCA_023653785.1. Classification (NCBI taxonomy): domain Eukaryota; kingdom Metazoa; phylum Echinodermata; class Ophiuroidea; order Amphilepidida; family Ophiodermatidae; genus Ophioderma; species Ophioderma brevispina. The sequence goes on from JAMKCH010010924.1 coordinate 87,353, forward strand.
GAAATATCCGAAAACAATGAGCTAACAAAGAAAAGGAAATATTGCGAAAAAGGCTTGATTACGACAGGCCTTTGAGCAGCCCAGAGAGGGGCGGACTCACACAAATGAATAAATAATCAAAGCCTGATAAAAGGCTACCCCGATGCTCCTCCCCCCCTCTGATGCTATCGTGACGTCACGGGGCATTTAAATAAAAATCATAAAATGCACTTTTGGCTCAGATGAATGCGGTTTCGTATGTTTTTCAGCGGTTTCCAACCCTGTTAAACCATTTAAAGGGTTCCATGCGATACAAATGTTAAATGTGGGCATACACATAGATATAGGGCTTTTAGGTCGTACTGGGATTTCTCACGAAAGTATTTAAAGTGTTCCGCCAAAGCCCTAGGACGTGAGCTACGCCACCTACGGTGGTTCCGGAAATTGCGTCAAGGAAATCTACACCAGATATCTACATATCACACGGCAACTTGAGAAAAGACCAATATCCTCCAAACAAAGACAACATGTTGTGGTGGTGCCATATGGGGTGTGTTGTGGTGTGGGGGGGGCAATCATCCAATGACAGATTTTTGCAATTCTGCTTTTGTATGATAAAAATTTAGCATCTCAAAATGGTTGTTTTCCAAAAAAAATCACTTCCCCCTTCAAAATTTTCAATGTCCCCCCTCCCCGAAAAGATTCTGAGCACCACCACTGCATTGATCATTTATACAGCTACTTGTAATAACTGTAAACTACTTATGACTGCCTACCTACTATTTTCATGCCTTTTGTTTGTGCCACCTGTGGGTGGCTAAAGTGCACATTACCATCCACATGAATTTAAAGGTGGGTTACGCAATTATGGTCTGATTTTGATGTTTTTCCCTCCCATGAAAGCAAAAAACTAAACGCATCTGATTACAAACTCTGAGATAAATCAGTCTCACCATTTGGTAAGTATAAGCTAAAAATGTGGTCCAAGGAAAGTGTATATGTTAATGTGGTCAACCACATTTTGAGACATTTTTCATCATGACATCAAAAAGGAAACATATCCTGGGCCTTAAATTTCACTGATGCAATGAGAAAAATATGAACTTCTGATACCAAAAACTCAATTTTTATGGAATAAAGTGGGGGAGGGGGTTGTTGAATGGGCCACCCACCTTTAACCACTGTTCTAATGTGCACTTTAGGAAAACATAAGAAAACTGATTAATTCTAACATTCAACAGATCACATCACAATTGCAAGCCACAATGCAATTGCTCTGGATGCGGATGCATTAAAAACACACTTGGGTGTTTTCATACCAGTATGTGCATGTTTGGTACTTTTATTAACATATAGTAGCAGACAACGCATTGTGTGTAAAGAGGTGTATTCCTGTTTCTATAAATAATTTAAACCAGTTGGTGAAAGTTGTAGCTGTGCTAATGAGTGACTACACGCCCTCTTCAAAGTAAAAACATGTTTTTTCTTTATTCTAGCCAATAATGAACTTGGTTATTTTGGAAACCTATGGTTTTACAAAGGGAGGCAATATACCTAGCACATGTGCATGTTACCTAATTGTCATTAGTTTGTATGTAGCAAATATTGGCAAATAACTAATTTAACCTCAAAATCCCATTTACTTTATGTACAAAACTTAAAATCCATGGAATCAACCCAAACATTTATCTTCAGTGAAAAAGCTTGCTAGATTCTTTTTCAGGAGCCAAAATGGCCATAGAGTCCATTCGTTTTGAAAAAAAAGTTGTAACTTGCCCACCCCTACTTGAAGGTCTTATTCATGAGGACCAAAATGGATTCATGAAGGGTCGGAATATTGGCTGTAATATTCGATATATTATTGATCTGATTGAGTATTCCGACAGTAACAACATTCCAGGATCTATTGTCCTATTAGATATTGAAAAACATTTGATAGCGTAGAACATGATTTTCTTTTTATGGAAATTTTTGTCCAGATTCAACCTTGGTGATGAATTTATTCAATGGGTTTAAAACTTTTTATAATGGGAGGAAAAGTTAAGTTATCAATAATGGATTTCTTAGTAAGCCTATTGATATGTCTCGTGGAATTTTCCAAGGCTGCCTAATTTCACCTTTATTGTTCCTCTTTGCTATTGAAATTCTTGCCATTGCAGTTCGTAGTAATAATGATATCAAAGGAATTAAAGTGGGCGAGGTGGAAAAAAATATTAATTTGTTGGCAGATGATACTACCTGGTTTTTGCAGGGTGATTTGGAATCCTTCAGGCCCTTTTCAGCACCCTTGATAAATTTGCAACTTTTTCAGGATGCAAAACTAATTATCTAAGACCAAAGCTATTAGTCGGGTAGATATGGTCCAACTTATGGCCTGACCGTAAAATTGAGTATAGACGTAATGTTTTTGCTGAAAATGATCGATTAGGGTGTGTAGAATAAGAATCTACCGGGTGCCACCTCGGCATCCTTGAGCATTTTGAGAAATCCAAGATGGCGTCGCCATAAATGACAAATATCTATTCAACCCTATATTATCAAACTATGGAGTTACTAGATATACTATAGGACACAATGAACAAGTGCATAGCACTTGTAACATTGAGTCATACTCCAAATTCAAAATGGAAGCCATGTCTAATAATTTTAAAATATGCCCTAATAACAGCAAATACCTGCGATAAAAAATAAACATAGAGTACTTAGATTATGTTGTTAGACACAATAAATGTATTTCTGATACTTTAAAAGTTTAAAAAAAAATAAATGTGTTTCTGATACTTTTAAAGTTTAAAAAAATAAATATAAATTTATATAAATTTTAGCAATAAAATTGCATTAGTACCCACTTTGACGCTTCTCTCCAAGTTGTATCCGACTATTAGGTGCATGATAATGCGTCGTGGGTTCTGCATACTGTCGAATCAACATAAATGCTAGTTCTGAGAAAACGGCGTTTGAAAGTTGAGTTACTTATGAGTGCATGTAGTTAAATGAAATGGCTTTTTTAAGTCTTGTATGTTAAAGACGTGAATAGTTCCTAACTAATGAGAGTATTGAAACGCCAAGAAACACCTAGTATTCAAAATGGCCACTGAATGTGATTGGACAGTTTGTGTCAAAACCAAATGTTTGATTCGCTGTGTTCGGAGGAGTCGAATACGTATTCGACTACCTGGAAAACGTTTATTTCTAATGCTGGTATGGTAAGATGACCAACTATACTGGTTTTTACAATTAAAAATGATGATGCCGAGATGCCACGATGATAAGACTAACGATGGCGAATGCGATGATGATCTGATGATAAACATAACGATGGCGATGACGATGATGATGATGATGATGTTGACGATGACGGTGATGGTGGTGGATGTGGTGATGGTGATGGTGGTGGTGGTGGCGACGATGATCGATAGGCGATGAGGGTGATTTGTGATGGGGTGGTTGGTGACGAGGATTTTTTTGGTTTGGTGATGGTGGTGGTGGTTTGTGTTCTATAACTAAATCACTTGTTTTACTTCTCTGACTGTGCTTCTGCTTTATATAACACTGTCTCTGACTGTTTTGTATGACTTATTCACAGGTTTACCAAGGGGTGGGTGGTTACCACCCTGCGAATTTTTTTTCAATTTTAAAATTATAAACCAACAAATGCTTACGATGTTGGTATCATCAGTGGTTAGCTTTGGTCCTCCGTTTTCTATAATTCCAACATAAATACGATCACACCTAGTATGGTGCTACAATGACGTAAAATTTCGAAAGTTAGCAAAATTTCCTTTCCACAGACACACATCCGTGTTATAAAATGCAAAAATGAATTTTGGCACAAAGGTGGAATATCGGATTTTCATTGGATTGGCCCGAATCAGAATGCAAAAAGACTAGTTTATATAAACATAATTTTGAGCCATACTGATACACGATATGTAAACAAAGATGAAACTAATCAGTATAATTTATAGGCAAATAATGTGCCCGATGTCGGAAAAACTAAAATTATCATTATGGCAACCACTTCAACTTCGACGGCGTATACGCTAACCCCGGTGAGGGTGCTACCTTCACATTTGTTTCGCCAAATGACCGGAAAAGATTTTTACGAAAGTGGTTAACGATGTTGAGAACCGAGATCGAAAGTTCACTTGGGGGTGGTAGGTGGTAACCCTTTCCCTTTGGTAATACGAGGGTTAATGTCACTCTGTCCCCTAAAAGTAATACATTTTGTTTATTTGTAATTTAATGTAAAAAAGTACAAAACTTGGATAATTTCATATTTCACGATGCACACAGAACGAAGGTGAACATAAGTAAAACACAAAAATAAATGGAAATAATAACCATGACAAATTCCATGAAGTATAGCAAGGTAAATTTCACCGATTGTCTTAAATATTGACCGACCTAGTATCGATTTTGATTACTGAAGTAGCAATCTTTTATCCCCGCGAATACGTATTCGTCGCAATTTATGTGGGTTGCTTTGAGAATTTGGGCACGCCATTACTGTATTTGATGTGGATTAAGCATCGAATAGAATTCGATTGTTTGGTGAAACCCGTTTTTTAGACAAATGGGTGTTATTCGACAGGGGATATTCTGGGTATTCCCGATGATTTTGTAATTTCATTTTTATGCTTGTGGGTTACAAGGATAAGAGCACATAAAGTGCAACCAGAAACTGTGAGAATTGGTTTTTTGAACAGCAAACCTCCCCTCGCAGACCAAAAATTTAGATTTTTCCGACACTATGTCGTGACACGACGATAAGTATTAGCTCATATTATGGATTTTTTACGAATAAATTTCAGATCATGATGCTTCACTGCAGTTATGCAATGTAAGAGAGAGGAGGTGCCATAGCCTGGCGTTGGCCAGATGGTTCAAAGCAGCGGAGGAGCTTCAAGTAACAAACAGCCCGAGGTCTTTCATGGTCCGTACTTAGGTACCGTATTTGAGCACTTTTAAAAAGGCGATGGACCGGTTATTAATGCGGGAGGAAAATTTTATTCACTTTCAAGACATCCAGTTATTGAGTACGTACAGAGGAAAATTTTTTAAAATTTTTATAGGCGGGGTCGGCACTACACAGATTCGAATCTGTGGTTGAGAAATCTAATTCCTCAACCAAGGACGATAGGTAATGGATGCGCTGGGACCGTGTTACACCAAACACATACCTGATTTACCATCGTGATGGACTTGTTTCCTTCCTTCAAAGTAGCGTCATTATTACCAAATCACGTAAACACAATTGTTAACTTTCAAAAGTCAGATCAAGAAGATTTCAAAAATTGAAAGGTCGAATTTGAAAAAAAAAAAAAAGTAAACTGTATCGTTTCACTCAAGAAATACTCAGGTTGTGATAAACACGCTTTACACAAATGACCCGAGGTTCCTGACTACCCATCAGGAGTAGAGGCTATTTGGACATGCATTGCGCAGGTTAGTAACTTCAAACAAATTGGTGGAAAATATGGAAGTGTATATCATAAAAGGCACGTGAAATGTAAATGGTAATACACCATTCATATTTTTATTATTTCAATTAAAAATGATTGTTAATAATAGATATTATTTCTTATAAAGAAAAATTATTTTTTATATGCGTGGAGTGTGATGAAGCAGCCATTTGGTTATAGCCATTGATTTAACGAGGCTCCTGGGTCTGCGCTAGTATCCCCGATACACCTTGAAAACTATCATGGTCAAACCTCTAACGTGCGAAGTGCTATCAGTATGTTGGTAACTGAACATGGGAATTTCGAGATATGTGCAATCACGAAAATGGATTATTCTCCCTTGTGTAAAACGGAGTTGACATGACCTTATTCGTCACTTGATATTATTTATACATGGAATTGATATCAACAGTGCCAGGTGCACGGACCGATTGGGAAAACTGCGTGAAAGTGTCTGGCTCGCGTGTTATGGGGATTGAGTCCAAGTTGGATGTGTACTTAGTTTCTTGAACATGTTAACCATGCATTTGGGCATAAAACGAATGAATAACTAAATTTGAAAGGGTTTTCAGAGCACGATACAATTGTAAATAAGGAAAAGTAAAACACGGTGAAAGCGCATCCATTACTATCGTCTGGGGTTTAGGATTATATTACTCAACCACAAATTCGAATCTGTGCAGGTCGGCAAGGTCCCCTTTCTCAGCGCCCTGTACAGCGTGTGTTTAGAGTATAATGCAGAGTTGTATCAAATATAAAAACGCAGGATTTTTATGAGACAATATCAACTATTTTGTCTATTTGTTTAAGTATTAAGGGGTATAGGTTTTTTTTACCCCGACCATCGACTGCAATTTTTTTGTATTGTACCAATATTATTACTTATGCAGTCGTATATCATATTGTTACCCATATCGCAAAAAGTTTTTAAAAAATGGGAATTATTGATTTGTTGCCATGGAAACGGAACGGGCCTCTCTGATTGGCAAGCAGGCGGAAAAAAGGTAACTGCTTAACGGTAATTGCAAAAAAAATAATTTTCATTTGCCCCAAATCTTGGAAATAATGGTTTTTTCTTTTGTATAATATTAAATTATGCATTTTTAGCGCATTTTGGTGCAAATAGGGGATGATCTAATGGCCAGTTCAATTAATTTTTCAAAAATAAATTGTCTTAAATATCAATGGGGTGTGATACTAAAGGAAATACAGAAAATATGCTGTTGATGCTTAATATTTCGAAACTTGGTTTGATGCCTAATTAATTATTAATGTTTGTTGTGTTTTTTGGGCCAAGGAGTTTAATCATATTTATTTTGGTAAATGTTTTAATAAAATAATGTGAAAAAGCTTTTGTACATGTCATCATAAAAATATATTTGCTTAAAAATCACAGGTTGAGCACTTTTACATACGAAATGTACACAAAAATGCCATTCGAATGTGCGGAGACTTGCTTGCTTAAATCGAGCAAAATTTGAACGGAATTCCTATTTTACTTCAAATAAAAAGCAAATCAAAGCTGAAAAGTTTACACTCTCCTATCATGATATTAATCTCAAATTTAGCTAGTAGAACTCTTTTTTTTTCATTTGAAAACATAGACCCCTTAATTGGCCATAAGCTCCTCTTGCCAAGATTTAGTTGGTGTAATTTGCGGATATTTGTTTTGTGAGCCCTTCTGAATCGGCTTGGTCCGATGCAATGACCGTAACACAACGGCCAGTTATGAAACAATGTGGGACAATTAAACCAGAGTAAATTTTCAGTTTATACATAATACACATTACTGGTTTATTTAATTCTCGTATCGTAGCCCGTAGGCTAAATTCACAGAGACACTACAACCATACTAATAAAAAAGAAATAACACCCCCCACCCCCCCTTCCCCCCCACCCCCCCCACCCCCCCCCCCCCCCCCCCCCCCCCCCCCCCCCCCCCCCCCCCCCCCCCCCCACCAATGGGAATTGAGGAGCTTTATGGTTCCTGTGCCCATAATCAAATGAACCATGCAGAGAGTGGTAATTTGATTTTAACCAATATATCACTTATACACATAAATCCAGAATTCAGCACCTTGAATAAATCCAGCAAAGTGGCCCCACCGATATTTGAACCCGAGGGACCTGTGATCCAAAGGCAAGCTCTCTAACCATTAGACCACGCCATTCTCTTAAACAACTGATGATGAGTGTCACTTAAAGGGACATAATGACATGAACAAAATGGACATAAGAAAAAGGCCCATTACTGAAATCCTTCGAGTTGAAAAAAATTTTTAATGTTTACATTCTGTAAAACAGAAAAAAAAGGAAGAGTTCCAGTGTCATTTTTTTCATGCCATTATGTACCTAAATTTAATAACGGACTACCGTATTTCAAAGCGTCGTGGATGTCGTCTCTGATATAAAATCAATAAACAAGCTTAGCAATAGAATCAATCAGTTTGGACATATGTTGTACATTGTAAAAGAATGAAAAGTGGATCAGAAGTCCGATTCGAAATACGTACAGCGGAAAATCTAGACTACAATAAAAGGACAGTAATTCATGTCTATTGTTTTAAAAATGATTTCCACTTTATTTACAGATTCAAACAATTACACTGCTTTCTTCATAATATAATAATACTTATTTAGCCAATCCACCAAACCTGCCTCCTTGTGAGCCTCTCACGTCTACTGAATTTCAAAACCTTCTATTGCTTGAGGGTGAGTAAAAAAACTTGACACTGATTTTGTCCGCCATTTTGAATGTTTAAGCTAAATATATCTAAAATGTGTCGGTATCATTGAAAAGCGTAGTTCATTATCTTGTAATTTGCTACAAAAGTCCATTCACATCGGTTAGGTATAGAACGAGCTAACAGTAGTTTGAATAAGGAGTCTGTTTGCACTTTGTCCATGGATTCGCATTAAATGAACGGGTTCAGCGAAGCAAATCAGTGTCTAGAAGAAATTGGGCATATATAACCTAACCCGGTTCAGCCTATCTCCCGGGAGGAAATGAAGGAGTGAGGGAAGAGGGGAACCAGATAAAGTCGCAAATTCGGGTGGGATTCGAACCCAGGGCCCCAGCCCCATGACCCGGGATAGACGCTACGGCGGTGCGCTGGCCGGCCAGCCGAGTTCGGGCCCATATGGTCTGGTTGGATGAAGTACACGCTACTTTCGGACTTAGAGCATTTTTCTCAATTTTAAAACGTGAGTTTGGGTGAGACTTAGTTGTGCTTGGGTTAATGACTTCAGAATAAATGCGACGCTATTCATCGAAATTTACAATCGATGCCCTCTTAATAACTTCTACGATTCTTCACTCATATCATAAACCATTTGAAAAATTAAATTAAAGTGATATCAGTTGAATGAGTCATACCATATGAAGGAAAGACATTGGTGACAACCTTTGAGATTTAAGTGTTGTCTAATTGTAGACCAAACTATGCCCGGTTCAAATAGAACGTACCATATCTCTGCTTTGACACCATTAAGATACAACTTTATTTCACATAAACAGACAATACCTTTTGGGGAGGTCATTGATTAGTTGGCCACGTGTATCCCACAATGGCAATCAGTGGATAGGGTAAAAGCCGACTACTTGATTCAAAAGACTGTAGCTCGGCCTGTACTTATTCGATTGCGAATTATTTTTGCAGCAATTAAGATAATGAAATTGGCTTTACGATGACACCATATAATATTAGATATGTTATTTAAAACCCCAAAATAATATAATTTAAAAAACTATAAAATTTTTTTTACTCAACCTGTATCTGTGATTTAACGGAGATGACAAGCATTGTATATTGTAATCATGGCGTCCATGCATCTCGGAAATAGTGAAGACGTACTTTAAAATGTATTAACACAGTGTTAACATCATAGAGATATTTTTTTCATATTTTGTTTCAACCTACGTTCTATTTGATCCACCGAGGTATTGTATATAAGGTCGGTGCCAAAAAGTAAGTGCCTAAAAAATTCAAGGACAATTCGTGCATAACTTCACTTAGACGGGATGATTGGAAAATTTTATTTTTTAAGAGAGGAATTATTTGGCCTCTACTACAAAAGTTAATGCTTTCAAAAACACGTTACAAACACTTTTGTATCTACCCACACTCCTTTTCTAACATGATCTGTATAAGTGGCACTTTGTGTATTGAAACACCGCATAGGTCAACACAATAAACAAGGGCACACAAACAAAACAGTGAGATGTATAAGCTTTACATTAATTACTACTCAAGGAAAGTAATTTTTTCTTGAATAGTGCTATTTTTATGAAAGAAAGAGGTAAAAAAAATAAAAAAAATACCTGTTTCAAATCAAAATTAAGCTTAATTGTTTTGTCATTTCAGGGTGAGACTCAATTGTGTTTCCTCCATCTGCAATGATGACATATTGCACCGCTCACCATAATTCCGACCTTTAGAAAACCGGCTTATGCGAGTGCAGTAGGCGGTGATGAAGTGAACGCGCCCATGCCCAGCTTGTTTTCGGAACATGTGAACGCATGAATTCAAAGTCCACTCGACGCATAACCCCGCAGCCGCGAGCAAGTGGCTGTAAGCTGCTATTAACTAAAACGGGGATCCGTATGCTCATTACAGTACACGGTAAGGGTATTTAGCCGGCTGACTTGGTTTTCAGTTTGTAGACTTATGGACCCATCTTTTTCACATCATGCGAGATGGGGACAATTGGAATATTAATTATTAAAGAACAAGATACAGATGTTGAATCTTAAAAGGCAATTTTATTATGGGAATAACAGCCAATTTTTGAAAACAATAAGATTGATGACGTCACGGCATTGATTTGTTTATTATTGTGCTTCGGGGACCCCACTCAGGTAAAAATGACGTCGTATCCCTACATTGGAAAAAAACAACCGATGATCGTCATCGTACGTCGGTTTTTGAATCAGTAGGGAAAGGTAAATTTTGTTACTGTTTAGACATAATAAACCGTGTCTTTTGGAAAAATTAATAGCACTCTGGCGCAGAGGGCCATGTACAGACCTTGATTTACATAGTCGGATTTATATATATCGGTCGCCCCGAAGCCAGCAAACTGATACCCTGATACCTGAACACGTGAGTCATGGTACCTGAACACGTGACACCCAAACTATTCATCTCGTTACCGTTTATAACTACATACGGCAAAGCAGCAGCATTTCTGTAACTCCGTTGTCACAGCGTATCGATCAAGAGTGAGACTATACTGTAGAAAAGACTAGTTTCAATGCAATTGAAGGCGTAGTAAAGAAACCTTCGAACATAACACCTTAGATGTATTATCGCTTTCTACCGAACCTGCTGATAGCTCAGTAGGAATTAGAGCGTCGTGCATGTAATACGAAGGTCGCCGTTCGAATCCGGTCAAGCGAACAGGGTTTTTTTTTTCAAACACTATCGGCGCTGGCCATCTCCGGGGAAAGATGTAAGAAATAGTAGATGTCAATGCAGTTCAAGTCATAGTGCTGGTACTTTGCAAGACGTCACATACAGCATTCATTCGGGGGTAAGCTATGATCGAAATTGTTTTTCAAACATGTTCAAAATTCAAATTCAATGCATAATAATGCTCCTTATTGATAGCCATGAAACTAATGTAGCCAGTGTCATGTCACGCATGGAATTTGACACATTTAACCTGCATGCAATAAAATGGGTTCCGAATTTGACACCCTTCAACTGGGTTTCATCCAGATTTCCGGTGATGAATTTCAGCTGTGCTTGTAATTTGGTTTTGTTGAATCTTAACACAAACTCCAGAAACTTCCCTGCAAACCAGTAATATCTATCAAACATAATACCTTGAACATACGCGCCATGCCTACAGAGCTATGCGCTCTGTGCCATGCGCAACGATACACTATAATATAAAAACAGACATATAAATAATTATTATACACCCCAAAACTATTGGACTCCTGGATCGAATATAGGTCCAGTCATGAACAGCAACTGGGCATGGGCGCGCCCACTGCATCACCGCATCTGCATGCATTAACCCGATTTTAAGGGTCGTAACTGTGTACCAGATTTGCTGATATTCGTTTAGAAATGTGTTGATTGACGCGCTAGATAATTCACAAAGTAGTTTATCCTTTGTATGCTTTTCGATCGGTTTCACTTAATTTGCTTTGGCCAAGGGGTTTAATTTAACGAACAAAGTACATAATATAGGGAATAATATGTTTAAAATGGGTTTCTTTGAATTTTTCCCGCAGGTTAAACGAAAAAAAGTGAAATCGCTAATATCTGCGACAGCCCACATGCCAGATCAGCACATACGACTGTACAAGTATCAAAGTGGAACCCGATTACCGCGCCCTGAAAACCTTCAGCGATTATCTCTACAAAGCGGAAAACTTTTCAAATAAAAGATGAAGGAAGGTTAGTAAAAACGGTTAAAAGGGAATGGAAACATAGGGAACTGATTACAAGTTTCATTATGTTGTAACTTCATTATACTATTCAAGGTGAAAAAGATGATTTTTTTGGGAAAATTGACCTAACTGCATTAACACTTAAGTGGTCAAATGGGAGCCATATGACCCTTAAATCAGTTTTCGTGCGCTAGCGCAAAACGCAAATGATGATGAGGCCGTTGTTTATGAGCTTTATGCAAATTGTCATCCAGTATATGCTGAAATGGGGGCGGAAAAGAACACAGCCCTTACCATCACCATTAGCAACTAGATAATCTGGCATATTTCATGTTTAATCATCTTTACATCGAGAGTGCAAAGACTTTGGGTTCCTCAGACCAAAACACGGGTCGGCGCTAAAAAAGTTAGTAACAGTCACCTCACATGGTACATTGAATACCAGCGAATACTTGCAAGGGTTTACTATAAGCGTTTACGTGACTTGAATTAAGTTTCTCTATACTATCGGACTACAGTGTTTAAATAGATTTAGCGTAGGACTTTTAATTGTCACCCACTGCATATCCTCCTCATCGTGGCCATACCTTCGAAATGTACTGGAGTGACACGTGGATTGAATGTACAATAATCCACTAAAAATTTATTTTTGAAATACTGAGTTCCCTTTAAAAGTACAGTAGTCCAATAGGGAATCAGCATAATCCCAAATCCATAATTAATTATAATCCGTTTCAAGGGGCTCTTCATGTTTTGACATTTTTATCGTGAATGTATCAAAAGCATGAAATAAGAAATTTTAATTTGAAACAAAAGTTTAATCTTTATGGACAAATTATTGAACAAATGACATATTTGTTGGGAAACAAGGCATAATTTTGATGGTTTAATGGAGTGTATTTTTCCCTTAGGTAATATTATTTGCCTGAATAACCGGCGTGTCCTCCATGGGCGAACTGCTTTGACACCAGCATAGGGTCTGCAAGTCGTCACCTGGAGGGCGCATATCTGGGATGGGATCCGGTGAAATCTCGTATGAGGATTCTGCAGGAACAACTTTCGAAGAAATAGTTATTTTACCACTTGTAATATGTGTGTGTAGCTTTCACAAATGATTGCATTCATATAATTTGACAACTTGCAGTACCATTCAGTTGTATTGTTATCGTGATCATTGAAAATCTAAATATTCATAAACTGATATTATTGTACAATTACTATAATAAATAATAATACACCGGCTTTTATATAGCGCCATCTCATCAAGATCACAGCGCTGTTGCCTATTATTATTACGCCGTCATCAGGAAATCGTCACAATCATTTCGCTTCACCTAGGCCGGCAGCTGACCAAGCGCACAATCCTATCAGCACTTAGATTGTAATATTCCCCCCAACAGCTACCGAATATCGCTTGGGTTGACGAAGCAAGTAAGGTAAAGTGCCTTGCCCAAGTGCACAACATATTGGCCGCAGCGGGGCTCGAACCCACAACCTTCAGATCTTACTGTAAGAAATTAAAATACAAATATAAATTATCCACTCTAAATTAGGCAGACGCCTCATGGTGTTCAGGTTTTTAACACCAAAGTATTCTAGAATTTAAGCATTTTGTATTGGAAATATTTATGCACATTACCAGTATTTTCTTATTATAGCAGTATCCCGTCCAAAAACACTTGCACAATATGTCAAAAATATGTTTGGGAACACAATGTCTTCTAGAATACTTGTTTCAGAACGGATAGTATTCACAAACTGTTTCGAAAAGTGTTAAAAATATGTGTTTATTTCTTTAACATCAGTGTTCAAAAATAAATACTTATGTGACTAAGACCAGGGATAATATTACGTGTTTGACTTTCTTTTCAAGTATTTTTGGACGGGATACTGCTATAATGTTTGTTCAAAACCCTGAGAATTTTCCACTTTCTCATCGGAATCGATGAGAAATGTATAATTAGAACTCTCCAGTTGATAATGAACTTAACATGGTCATTAAATCTGTTATCCGTTATCAGGATAATGCCTAATTCTCATTGAAATTGTTCTAATTCGCAACATAATATTTACCCTTGTAAACTTGTATACTCTTTAAGCATCATTTGCAATGGAAGGAGATAATTTATAACGTATATCAAAGCTACAGCACACCGGTGTTGAAAAAAAAAATCATATAGGTTTACCGTAGCGCCTGTATGAGTAAATACTGAAAAACTTAAAACACCAGTTTCCGCAAGTTAATAATAATAACAACCAGTTTTTATATAGCGCTTAATCCCCGTAAACAGGCTCAAAGCGCGGTTGACAATTGTTATTACACCGCTTTCAAGAAATCGTCACAATCATTTCGCTTCATTCAGGTGGCTGCTCAAAGACATGCCTTACAAGCGCACAAGCCTATCAGCAGTTAGATTGTAATAGTCCCCATAGCAGCTCCCCATATTTCGCTTGGGTAGACGAGGCATTTGAGATTAAGTATCTTACCCAGGGACACAAACACTTTGACCAAAGTGGGGCTCGAACTCACGATTTTAACGGTCTAATGATCACGAGTCCTGGACTTTTCCACTAGACCACAGAGTGTCGTTAGTGGAGTACAATGTCATCAGGCGTCTTCCTCTGAAAAGTTCAGATTGTTATGGGATTTGTGTAAGTCATTGTTGAGACATCATTTTTTTAATGATCGATAGCAGTAGATACATGACTCATGAAAATTTTCTGTCGTGTGCAAACAACAGTCTCTCTAATTGCTTGTCTGTACCTCCTGTTTGTAGCACTGTAAATGAAAGGGTTTATTGACGAATTGGACACAAGCATTGCTCGTGCTACCACGGCTGTAGTGATTTGTGGGTTGTCCATTGCACCCACACCCAAAAGATTCATCCAAAAATATTTTTATTTTTTTCAATTTACATTTTGCATGCAAGATTAGGCATGCATAGAATACCACACATGAATTACCAGCATTCTTGCTTCTTTGTTGCGCCAGTGGCGTAACCAGCGGGGGGGGGGGGCAGGGGGGGGCGCAAGCCCCCAAACAGAAACCCTTGCCCCCCCTTCAGCCCCCCCAATAAACGGCATTTTTGTACAGTGTCTATGGGAATGACCAGAAATTTGCCCCCTCAAAAAAGCCTTGGCACCCCTCAGCCCCCCCATTTGCAAAGGTTGCCGTTACGCCACTGGTTGCGCACGTCTATTGCCTCACACGCCTGCCAACAATGTGCTGTTTTCCAGCACGCACAATTTCAGTCAAAGTAGAGCTTGAACGGTTTGTTAACTTTTAATGAAGATGATACATGCATAATGGTAAGAAGTTGATTAATGCACCAGCTAAACAGGTAATAACTTGTGTAATGTCCGATACCAGCTCAAAAAGAGGGTGGTGAGCCTCGCATCTATTAATAAACAACGGAAGGCCTTTCTTTTCTATATGCATGGGCCAAATCAGGCAACTCGTTTCCACAAGAAGGTCCAGGTGTACATCCCTTGCCAATGTCCACGAGAGCCACACGACAAAGGTCATTTAAACTGCGAGGCCTTTCGAGTTAACACCATAGTGTTTTAAGAAACATACGGCTAAGAAACCTTTCAAGAATCGATGTTGTATGAACGCGATAGGACGCCAAAATAACAGGATTCGTGATGAAAAATAAGTAAGGCAAACAATAGAACAGTGACATACTATGTCACACTCTTTTGTTGGCTGCGAATCCATTCCTGCGCACATTATGGCCCATAGTATTAAAACTCTAACAGATACAATTGCCCAGTGTGTAACCAGTCAGGCCGACTATTTCAAGATACAAGCCTAACAGGTTTACAAACATTGCTGTTTAACTGGTCTATTGAAGTATCCCCGAATATTTCCAGTTTGCTCGGCGACGCTTGTAATGAATAGATTTTCCAGTCATTACAAAAGCGATTGTTAATATGTCGCTGAGAGCAAGATGGCGAGAAAGAAGTTGGTAATGTTTCTCATGTATGACAACCGCCAATAACGAAGAGAAATGATATATTTGCTATGAGACCTACAAGCTGAATGCATGGAATCAATATTGTAAAGTGGAATCCCTCTGCTTTAGATAGTATCCACTTTTCAGCGGTTTCTACATCAACATCAAAACGCTGAAAGCGGGGTCACAAGCATTTTTGCCGACGTTTGACTTCTTCAAGGGTGAAAAAGTGGCGTTATACATGTTCTGTGTACGCCATACATCAGAAGGAGTATTTATTAAATACATCATATAAGTTGATTTACAAGCTACACAATTTTATGGGTTAACCCTCGTCTACTGAGTAATGTTTTACCCTCCCCTTGGATTTCGTTATTGTTAGTAACCACTAAATAACTCCCCAGAGACCTGTGTACAAAATGAACTCTCCTCTCGGCCATAAAGCGACTGTTCTTTCAAAACTGGATTTATTGGGAAGACTTAATAAAAGGGGCCATAGACTCTTCAACACAAAAACGTCAAATGGTCAAAAGGTGATTATAAGATTTGAGTTTTTTCAAACGCCACCCCTACTTATGAAATTTTCTTATTTTTAAATCCACAGTTTCCAAAAGCCCAGAAATTTTACAAAAATGCACAGGACAAAAATCTTTAAACCATAAATGGTTTGTTACAAGTATACAACATGATTAATTTCAAATTTCATTTAAAGACCACAATTATAAACATTTTATGACTCCTCATTGAAGAAAAAGGGTCCATTTCAGACACAACAATGTTTTGGATCTGAGGTCGTCTGCCACCCTAGTTATTTAGGTGGAGTTCCATAAGCTTTGGAGAAAGTTATAGATCAACTAATACGCGATCCGCAATACAGCATTTGTGTGTACTAAATATTTTGGTTCATGTACATGACCTGGTTAGCGTAAGCAACCCAAGAGTTACATTACACATGGCATTTAATTTAATCCAGAAGATTTCATTTCACTGGACAAATTAAGAGAGGAATAGTTTTTTTAACACAATATGACACAAATGAGCCTCGTGCACAATGATATAAATTTATATAATCCCACTAATTTTAATGCATCAGATGGTTTCAAGAGTTTGGATAGTCCAAATACAAAATTATCAATAATTACAACTCAATGATTTTATTTATATACTTACGGTTTTCAGTCCTCGTAATATCCAGGTTAAAGCAGCGTTGTCCGTTCGACGTATGATTGTCCTCACGCGAACTCCAAAATGAGAGCATGCAATATAAGTCCACGGTAATATTATCGCATGGGCATCTTCTTATTCCTCTAGAATAATTTGTCCAGCCGTTCAAGACGACGGATTTTCCCTTGACAACACTAATATTCTGAATACAATCCAGGTATTTCTACCATCCCACAACCACACCAGTCTGCCTAGTCCACATTTAGGACGCAACTGAACCCATGTGGGTTAAAAAAAACCGAAAGTTCTTTGGCGTAAAAGGACGACAGCAGACAGTTTTGGTATCAATCTCCTTGGCATCCAATCTCATATCTGGCACTATGTAATTCACAATTCTACCACTATTGTAGATCAAACGAGGCTATACTATACATTGCTCCTCCTGGCTATCTGTGCTAGAGTCTGCCTGGCAAAGTTGGTTATTCCCGCATCTCTCCTTATATATAAGCTTTCACACTAGTAATTCTTAAAAAATAGATATTACCACAGCCCATGCTAACATAAACATAAAATCAACTATGACCTGGGGTCTCACATAAATAGCATCATCTGGATTGCAAATCACTTGACTTAATAACAGGGAACTACTTAATGTTTGCAATCTGTTTGATCTCAAAGCATAAAACAAGTACTTATTTCCTAAGTTTAGCATTTTGGGAATTCCGTTCATCTATATCTATTTTAAACACACCCCATTATCAGTTTTGCACAAACAACACTAGGAGAATTCTACTTTCTCTTTTTCATAGTAAACAAAAGTACTTTTCCGTTAGAATTTTTTTTTTATCAAGTAAGATTGAAATAAAAATATTTTTATTATTGTTTTTGAATCACAAAATGGAGGCTAACACACAGTGTGAAAGCTTGGAAAGCCTTCTTCAGATGAAAATTAGCCAAGCACTTTTGGACTTAAGGCTAATAAGGTAAGAGAACAACAATTATCAAAGAAAGTCAATTAAACCTTTGTCCATGGAAGATGTTTGGGAGGACATCCTTATTAGGATAGACAAGTTCAAGAGCATGGTCTGTGATTCGGTCGCATGGAAGGAGCTTGAAATTGAATTGTAATGAAAGAAATTACCCAAACTATGCCAATGCAAAAAAAAACCGCAAACTGCAAGAAAGGAATCGCAATATGAAAAAGTGCTCAAATTCAAAGAAAAGATCACGAAACAAAAAAGCTCGAAACTCTACATTGTTGAACAGCTAAAACTAGAACAGACTAGCTCGTTTATTCAGTGGTTAATTGCTCTCAGACTATCATTTGGAGCAAATTGAAAGAAATTTCATGTTTTTGGTGAAATGTGCCAGTGCCATTTAAACCACGATTACAATGCGTTTCAAAACAAAAAAAAAAAACAAAACACCGCTTTTTCCTAACTTTTCTTCATAAAAAAATCAGACGTTTTCTTCTTTGACCTCAACCATACAACTGCATATTATGTTTTTGTGGGCACTTTAATTTGAAACATCATTACATAGACATTTTTTAACACCATGGCTTTATTTCTCAGAAAAATTCATGTAGGAATGTATTTTTTTTTTAAAATAGACGATCAAATATGCTTCCAAAACAACCATATCACAAACCCCTTAAAGATGCATTCAAACGACATAATGAAACCCTTAAATGTGCATGCAATCAACACAACCATAATCGCAACCCTTAAGATGCATTAAAAACAACTATCGCAACCTGCTTCGAGACATTTCAACACAACCATATCACAACCCCTTCAGATACATTCAACCACATTCGTGCCCTTTTAAACGGAATTGGCATGAATATTATTGCACGATCATGCAATATCCTGCCAACCACATTCATAATGGGTTTAGTTAGTGTAGCTATACAATTCGTCTTCATCCATTGTACCAAGTGTGATAATTCTAGGTTTGTCTGTACTAACGTAAGAAAAGATAATACTTCTTGCATACATGTAACCATATGTATGTCACTACAAAATGTGCCCAGTCAAGATTGAACATTACTTGTTTGTGGAAATCTTTCAAAAATTACCTACGTTCGTAAGGCGTTAAAGTCAAAGGAAATACATGAACCAAATGTGTCCTGACTGGGTGCCTGCTGTTTTCTTGACTTCTGTGGGCGTATAAGTGCCGTCACTCATATAAGTTTGGCACGTTTGAGACTCTTGCGTAGAATATTGGCTTGGGACCATAATCCGGGGACTAACATCATTGGCAGCTGTTTTTTTTTATTTCAATACCCAACTCAAGAGGGTTAGGACTCGTGTTTTTCCTGAAAACCAAAGTTATGAATGCTAATTCAATCGTGTAAACACATCATAGAAGTGGCATAATTCTTTTCAATTGAAAAGCGTTCCCCTTGGAAATACGATTTAATTTTTTTCATTCATTGCAATAACACCAAAAAAAAAAAACAAAAAAGCGCGCCTTTAAAGGATACATTACCCGAATAAGGCTCAAACATATCATATTACCAATATTGAATGCGTAAGAGCGTTGACATTATAATACCTATTTAATGATCATAGGGATATTTCGGAATCTATTGGCTCCCGAGGTTCCTGAGGGCATGGTGTACCGTATTCACGAGACCGATGGTCAAGGGAAAATAGTCGTATTATCACACAAACAGTGTGGCGGAAGATATAGCCGCCCGGCTCATAGTCCCGGGAACAATGGTGAACAAAATGGTAATCGATTCAGTTGACGCGTCACGCCAAGCATTTTCGTTTCAGTTCACGCTTTATTCCGTTGTCGTCTATGGAGCCCGTACAATGATACCTGCCGGACTATGTTACTTTTACTCGGTCAAAGACCTGGTAACACCCGCGTATCGAGACGGGGAAATAGTGCTCTATTTCCCTCTGATCTCTCTTTCGCTCAAATAGTGGAACTCTTTGTGGTCATATCTTGTGGTCATTAATAATACACTTTAACCATCATATCTGAATATATCATTAAGACATGGCTGAATCACTGCAATCATGATATAATCATGAATAGCGCCGCTATAAGCGAGTCGAAAATTTATGATCCTGTACCAATTGTTGTGGTGCCAACATCTCACAGCATTCATTTTGTAATAAATCCGGCCAGAAGTCTTCAACAGTAGCGTGAAAGATATATCCATAACAGCGTCAGCAATTCTTTTTTTTAAAAAAAATGTGAAACATTTGCAAGTCTTGATTCACCAAGTTTATTTAGTTCCAAATATTAAATATAATCTAACATGTGAAAGTATTACCTATCGCCGTTCTGTAGACTAGAGAACGAACACTTGAACCACATGTTAATATTTTATTTTTTCCACCACCGCAACTGCTTGAGAAAACAATTCAACCTCGCGCCGTTTCTGAAATTATCATGGTCATATATTTTTTCTTTTGTGACAATCAGCCATTGCTGATGCTTTTCGTTTTTCTTCCTTGTTTGGTTTCCTACTATAGTTTAATAATGTCCGATTTTCATGAACACCCTGTGCCTTTTTGGGGGTAAGACACACCCAAAAAGAATTGTCTCAAAATTGTTGTTTTTATGTTTTAAAGTATTCAATATACATATTGCGGGCGGGAAAATAATATTTTTTTTTTCACATTTGATTAAAACAATGCCTTGTGGCCCAAGGCCAAATTCACACACTTATTTCCAGTAAAAGAACAAACAAGATTTCATTATCATGTAAGATCAAGCAAAAATTACTCACGTTTAAAATTGCAGATATTTTTGCACACTTATACAAATAAACTACAGTTCATATTTAAAACGTATTAATTAACAACATCAAGATAACAAAAGAGGGTACCCCATGAGAATTTTTCTGCTCTTCAAACAAAAACCAAATTAGAAGAGTGATCAAATATTGTGGCGTGCATGCATAATAACCCTACTTGTTAGTAACCTGATGTATTAGGGTATGGGGCTATTTGGTACCGTGAGGTTCTTAACCGCAGCTGCGAATATTTTGTTCGCATTGGCTAGGTTGCGGCCATGAGCTTCCATTATGGATCGAGGAAGAATATGTTCCTGTGCGCTTAGATTGGAAAAGCCCTTCGGCAAACCTGCGACAGTGATCTTCCCTTCTATCCACCAGAAACTCAACGGCCACAAACCTGAACAGCCTCCGCATAAGGTGAATATCGCTGACCTAAAATAATTCTGCTGCCCGCTTTGGATGTGCTATAGTAGTAGCGTTTGACTGATTCCTCGTATGGAAGAATGCATACAACATCACTGTATTCCATGAGGGGTCTAAGGTAACCCTATATACTGTGATCAGTTCTTCATCACAGAACCCGATTTCTTGAGGAGCCTAAGCTGTAAAGATTTGTGATTTGCCTTTAATGATTTTCCTGGATATGGTACCCATCTCAGCTCATTTTGTATCCAGATGCCTATATTTTTGCTTGGTTAACAACTTGAGGGGAACATCAAATCTTAAGTAGCATGAGCGGGGGGTACCCTGCGTGAGCCAACTTGGATGGCTGACATTTGTTTGGATTCAAACTAAGCTTGATTGGTTTTAGTCCACTCTGTGAACTCATCGAGCGTGTGCTGAAACTTGCTTGATTGAGGCTTGATCTATTTTCCGCAAGTGTCAGATCATCCATGTACTTCCAACAGCTTAATGTTTGTTATCCCCTTCTAATTGAACACATCATTTACTGATCACCTGAAAACTAATGGGACCTAATTTTGTACCTTGAGGTAGAGCACCATTTAAGAAGCTTGTACTCGGAGAGCGTTTGTTATACCGAACACATTGAACGCGGTTGCTGGCAAAGTCACACAACCATGGGACAATGGATTACGGGACTCCAGCGGATAAATTTCTCATGAGAATGGAATGTCTACCAATCAAACGCTTTGGAGAACCTTGTGAAACACCGTTCCAAATGTTGTTGACTTTGTCGCACCCTTGATGCAATTAGGAGAGACTGACTAGTAATGAGAAGTGAGATCCCCCTGTACATGTCAACTGCCGGTGGTCATTTTGTGCTGGAATTCATCCCAAACCCAGTTGGTAACAACACCCTTTCACTTAGTTTTGCGAAGCAATCGGTTGAGAGACATTGGTCTTATTTGTCCAGGTTTGGCGGTTTGGTTTTTTGGATATAGGGCCAACGGACAATAGCTCTTTTCCATTGGGTGGGGACCACATCCTCCAGAAAAGAACGTTCAGGATCTTAGTTAAAGGGGGCTGAGCTCATTATGCGAACTCCCGTTAATCCACCGAGGAGAGAGTAGGGCCCATCTGGTCCTGTAGCCTTAGCGGCTTTCACCTTTTTGAGTTTCAGCATACCCTATCCGCAATGGATGTAGTGATGGTGGGGGGGCCTCATCAGCCTGGTAAGTGGTGCCCTCAAGGGTGCGTAAATCCCAAGGTTGAATGTGGGAAGAAACACTCACAAACTGATCATTAATTGCATTGTCAATGGTGGGAGGATCACCATCATCCCACCAGGGAAGGGAATCTGACATCTAAGTTGGTGTTACCTATCATGACTTTAACCTGTTGGTGCCATTTACGTGGATCTGCTCTTCTGAAGATTGACGACTCTGTTGGCATAATAATTGACCCTTAGCCTCGCGAATTTCACGCTGTACCTTGTTACGAAGTAAACTTATTTGTACCAAGTTCATACCTTAGGTAAAAGCTAACTGTCTTTTTTTTAACACTAGGGATTTATGTTAAGTGACCAGGGTTTACTGGTATTATGAAGTCTAAAAGTGGTGATGGGAAAGAATGTGTCTATTGCCTCATGAAGAACCTGTAGAGTAATCAACTTTATGCTGCTTGTGTACCAGTGCATTGAGGACGTCAAGACCAGTCATGCTGTATTGCAAACAACATCTTACGTTTCTGCACAGTATGCACAAAAACAGTTTATCAAGAAAGAATAGTGTTTATTACGTTATCAAATTTTTTAATCAACAAATATGCCAACTAGATGACATTTATCAGAGAGGTTGCTGGGAGTAATTTCTATTTGTACGAAGTTAAAGTGTGAGTAGCTAATTGAACTCTAGAAATATGCTCCAATTTTTTAGTTTATTACTTCCTTGAGTATTGAATTCTGCTGCAAATTAGCCTTATACTAACAAATATTAGATACTCATTAACTATTAGTCTAAAGATACATTTAAGTGACACCATATCATTCCTAGCCAATTATATAGGTATAAGATAGTAAACAGTTTGACCATTTTTCACATCTCCCATTGACTAAGATGTCTCTGATTGAAAGTTTATATATGTTTGTGGTCGGAAATACTATCTAATGCCACTCTGATCAATATTTAAATAGCTTGTTTGTGTTGCTGAGAATGTGGATAACGTGATAACGTAAATACACTTCCTTAAAGAGGTCGCATTTTTTAAAAAGTTCAACATTTCTTAAGACTTTTTATAGTCCTTGTGAGCTGAAGAAAGACTATTGCCTCTTGGTCGCATTATGTCATTGAAATAAGATGCTCAAATCAATATCTTAGTAGAAGTTTTATACCAACCTTAGCAACGCTTTGTGAATGATAACTAAAATAAGCAAGGTTTTCGACAGACATTATGTTTGTATTTCAAAAATACAAAACAAATTAGAATACAAGGCAAAACATCATTACATAATTTTCTACACATGTTGGCAGCACACAAGAAAACTGATATTTATTTTGCTCAGTATTTCTTTCATTTTTTAAAAACAATTTTGATGTTGTGTTTCGGACATCAATTTTCTCCATTGTTCCCGATGGTTTGAAGGGACATATCTCATAGAACAGAAGACGGAAAGCTGGCAAACTATATGCCACAAATGGAGCTCACCGGCTCCTATCAACATATTACCGTTTTGTTCTAACGCATTCTGCAAGACTTATTAACCAAAGACTCAAATATCTGGAAATGCAAACCTTTTCAGGATCGACCATATTACCCCTCGACCATCATAAATGGTTGGGGTGCTGTTTGTGATTTGTGGTGGGTTGTTTTGTGTGGCGCGGCGCACGCTCGCGCGTGTGGTGTGTTTCTGTGTGTGTGTGTGTGCCTGCGTGTGGTGTGCATGGATGCCTTTGTGTCTGTGTGAAATGTGAATTTCCTTGCGCGCGTTTAACTCAAGAACCACGATGCCTATGATCATGACACGTTGTTGGAGGACTACACCTGAGGTCTACATCGATTTATGGAGAATAAACTTTGACGTTCTTGCAGACCAACGGCTGACCAAACATCCATCTTCTACAGTTTACACCATTAAAATATCCGTCTTGATGATTATAACCCTTCGCACATAACTTTGTATCATGCAAGGCCTCTGGAATGTTCCCAGTCCTTTCTTGAGAATTGTACAAACACGATTATTTCGCATGACTACAATATAAAAACGAGCGAGTTGGCGGACGCTGTTTCGCACCTACCGAGATCAAGTTATCCATATTAATAAAAATAATTAGAACGCCTGCTCTACTGCTATTTTAAAAACATCACACTCGTTACGCAACTACGAACATACTCCTCACGCGCACGCTATTTTGGAAGCCATGTTGACAATCTGAAAAAAACAAAAAAAAAACACACACAAACACACAAAACTCGTGCCTATCTTTGGTTGCGACGTTTTTCAAACCCTTTTTCGGAACATGTTCTGGGATGTCTAGTATCTTTATAACCGAGGATGTAACGGTTTTACGTATAACATTGACGTGGGCATAACATTTAAACGTCCGGCAGTGAGCTCGTTGAATCAAGATGGCCTGTCCAACAGCTTGCCCTGTTATTAATCTATCTCGATGGTATCATATGCTTCATTCCATTAAATCTCTGCAATCATGTACTTCATCACGAATCATATGTTGCTTATCACGATAACGGAATAAAACAGATTATACAGATTGGGTGCGGAGGTATTACATGTATTATGCTAAATTTAATATTTTTAAAAAAAAAAAAAAAAAAAAGTATTTGTTTTAATTTTGAGTAAGGACTTTCCACAAGTTTCTTTGTGAATGTGATTGATTCTTTTTGACATTTTAAATCTGTGTTCAAATATACCAAGTGTGCCATTGCTACACCGTATGCTATGCGAGTATGCTTATGTCACGGTGCCAAATCTCTGCCAAACTCTCATTTGAATGTGTGTTATTTCTTTTTTTTCAGGGTACCAGACCGAGACTCCTTTGGACAAAGATATCAACACTATTGTCAAAGCTCCCTTCTCAATGCAACTGGGACCTTGAAAGAGGGACCTCCAAAAGTTTTGAAGCACTTAAAACACAAATCATCGATTACACTAGATACAACCGAAATCAAATGACTATTCCAGCTAATTTATTCCTGAGCTTCTTACACATGTCGAAATATAGGACTCTCACTAAAAACCCGAAACGTTCCCAACAGTATTTAAAGATAGCATATGATAACATTAATCGTTTGTCCGATGAGAATAGTCCAGCATCAATAGGTTACAAGACGGTAGCAAAAGCTAATGATACAATCATTGCTTCGAGAATGCCGAACAGCGAAAGTCAATTGGCTCTTTTCCGCGATTTAGAGGACGATGTCAGAAAATTGATTTCTTTGCAAAGCAGAGAGTCCCAGGCGCATATTGATGTAGTGAGAGCCTTTGCATTGTCTCGACTTGGTATTAGTAAGTATGAAGAAGCTAAGAAATACTACCAATCAGCAATTAATGTCTATCCCAATAATCCGCAATGGCTTTTTGGTTTAGCTTTGGTTACCGGAAGGATTGAGAGGCACAAGTCAGGAAGAACATATACTTCGATCATGCGAAAGGAAAAAAGAATTGTATGAAAAGGTATTGGAACTTGATGATCAGAATGCATTAGCATGGTGTTATTTGGCCCAAAACCTATTCATTTTGGGTGATGCAAAGACAGCTTCAAATTTTTGTTTTGAAGCGCACAAACTAGCGGCGGGAAATCCTTACATTTTACAAAAAGTTGGAAAGATATTGAGGAAAGGTGGCTACCAAGACCAAGCACTAAATATATTGAAGGAGGGCGAAAGAAGTGGGGTGAAGAATTCGCAAATCTATCATCAGTTGGGTTTAATTTACCGTAAGATGTACCAAGATCAGAAAGGAATTAAATACCAGACATACGTGCAGGTTGACGGAAATAGCAGTAGAGAAGACGCTGGTAACGATCCCTCTTTTCTAAATAAAGCAAATGGACATATTGAAAATAACGTGCCTCGTGGAAAGGAGCTTGCTTCCATAGCCGAAAGATACTTCAACGAAGCCCTTTCATACAGTCCAACAAATACTATGGCACTCTTGGATAGAGCACGTATCCGTAAATATTTGGGAAAGGTTGAAGATTCTGAAGCGGATTTTTATCAACTTTTGACAATGCCGAATATCTCCGGTCATGACAAATTTCTGGCCCACTTCCACTATGGTCTTTTCCTCAAGCATACCTGTAAGAATGAGCATGATGCGATAGAACGCTTTCGTTTGGCTATAGAATGTGCTCTACAGCATTGCACATCAACCCCTTCTAGCGATACTGATCGTCAGCAAATAGATTTTCCGGTTACATAAATGTCAAAGTGAAGTGGTCCATCAAATACTTTAAGGAATACATGACAAAACTAGATTCACCAATTGTAAACAAAGACACATTGGTCTGAGACAATTAGCTTGGCTACTCTATGAATTCGGAGATGTTGATAAAGCCAAGATGAAGTACGAAGAAAGTCTTCAAGTGATGGTAATTCAAACGACATTGAGGCCATAAAAGGTTTGACCACGTGCCTTATTGATATGGAAGACTTTAACAAAGCTGAAACTTGATTGAAACGATGGCATTCTTAGACCGTAGTTGCGCAAAGACATATGCATTGAAATCAAGAATACGCCAGGGCAGGAAAGCCTTGCAAGATAATAATATTGAAAAAGCAAGGAGTCTTCTGATGGACACCATAAATCTTGGGAGTATCGATGGCTGTGAGAGTTGATGTCTACACTACAACTGTGCTTTCAGAAAGCGGGATACAAGTGGGAACTTGGCGCGGATTGTGCTAATTTATTAAATCGTTACTATTGGTACTCATTACAAAATCATATCAGTACTAAACAGAGCAGTTATGAAGATATCAGTTTACGAGTGTATTCGATGCTGGGTCTGGAACACCCGGTAATTGGGAAACTCCGTAAGACACACCTTCGAATGGAAGAAACTATTTTGAAATACCAGCACGAAAATAAGTACACTTTGGACGCAGCGACAGACGTAATTATGGAAGTGCATGCGTTACTGGGCCGTGTAATAACAACATTTAAGGAAATAGTATGTAGGCATCCCTCCACTGAAAATTCACTACTGGACATTGCCGCCAAGGAAAATCCAGTTACAAAGCACCCGACGAGTGCCGAATGACTTGCAAGGTCTTTGAAAGAAATACAACTGGTTACTTTTCAAATGATTTTCCAGAGCTTCTAGACTTTCTTGTGTCGGTTAGTATTACTTAAGAAAATTGCATTCAACGTTAGCGAAATGACAACATGTTGCGACCGTTGGCTCATATCTGAGAACAGTTTGATGCCATCCCAAAATATAATATTTAGGAATTTAAGATAATAGATTATGATTCAGTTATTTCAACTTGAGAGTAATTTTTATCATTGCCCTAGTTAGTAGTTATACAAAAGTTTTAAATCCGGTTTTTGTCCCCGTTAACGGGGTGGCCGGATACACCTCACTCAGCAATACTGCTGTGTGAGGATTTTAAGGATTTATTGGCATAAAGCTAAGACCGGATGCCTTCGCCACGTCAATCCACATTTCGGGGGGCCTAGCATTTGGGCAACACGACCCATGCCAAGGCAGAATTTGCTGGATGGCCGCCATTAGCTCTCCAGAGTGGAGCCCTTGTAGGTAGATCTTCTTTTCATTCTACCAGGGTAACCAGCTACCCTCCTCATCAGAAATCTGATGGGGTGACGGTTTAGCCGCCGACAACTCGGCCCTGGGAAAGTAGTACTGGTTACGGATACCAGTCGCAGCACCTCCAAAGGAAACGACTGACTTTAATTCATGGTTACTCATGTAAATTTGAACGGTGCTTTAGCATTGAAGGGCAACCTCTGGGCTACCCTGTCTAGAGAAAGATTAAATAAACAAATAATGTCACAGACCATATTTGGTTAGTCCATCTAGAAGGACCCTCGTTCTACCACTGACCGAGCCACCTAGCGCGTAGCGCGAGTCGCGCTCCGCGCTCGGTGGCTCGGTCACAGGGGGGGTTGGACACAGGGAGGAACGAGGGGTCTTGTCTAGATGGACTATATTGGTACACTCACTGGGGGAATGTTGGTACACTAGTCAAAAAAACCACAATACACATTGTGGTTCAGGTGCAGTGGTGTATAGCCTCAGGGAAACTTCTGCATAGTTTGAACTTATCTTGCTAGTGGAAGCATATAACATAGGCCAGGTGATTTGGAGACATCAAATTAGTGAGCTTGATATAGGGGCAAGTTAGGGCATTGATATAGGGGCTTGAAGTGAATTCTCCCCATGTAGTGGAGAGGCCAGGCAGGTCGGCGGTTACCACATGGGGGGGGGGGGAGGAGGGCATTATACCAGGGTTACCTCTTACTATGACATACACGATAAATGTATGATGGCCACTCTGAAGGGGTAGCTTAACCCTCGTCCAAACCAAGGGGGGGGGGGGGGGGTGCGTTACCACCCTTCCTACGGATGATTCCCCTGTCGCACAAAAACGCAAATCGAATACGATCGAAGGCTTTTATGTAAATTTTTAAGTTCATCCTTTGCATTTTAGCAAAAATAATGGAGGTTACCACTTCATGGGGGTCAGGACGCGTCAAAGTCGGAAGGTAAGGCGTGGGGGATTGCACCTTCATATACTTACGTGTAAAATTTGCCAAAAATGGTACTTATGTTAAAAGTATGAGTACTGTTGCCAATACTGTATTTTTCTTATTATTTAGAGTAATAACATGTGTAGCTTACTTTGGCACCCATTATTGCCCAGCTAAATACCAATTTGCTTGCAAAATGGCAAAACTGTGGAAAAAAAACTCGAGTTTTTGGCGATTTGCTTAGAAATTTGCGTAAAATAAGCTCTCGGTTATGCCGTCACTATGACGTCATGATTTGAAAACTTGGATATGTTTGACTTGATTTGAAGAAAGACAAGTAGCTACACACGGATACCAACACAAGATGATGTTTGTCGTTTAAATACGAAAATTATCAGGGGTGTGGTTAACCACCCCCCCCCCTTGGTCGTGAGCGTAGTACAAAAACCCTTGGTTGGACGAGGGTTTCACGCGGGAGATAGGGGTCGTAAAGATTATCACAAGGGTTCAAACATGAAAAGTGCGTCCAATGTTGTTGAATCTGCATGTAGCTTGAGTGAGATGATTGTTGTATGATCACAAGGATTTAAAAAATGTATAGTTGCGCTATCTCTGACTCCCTTATGGAGTTATAACGTGAAAACCGTTATTATCGGTCAAAGGTTAAATTTAGCTTCTACAGGGGTAAATACTAACAACGGCTTCATTTCAGTGGAATGGTCTCATATTTTTTGTAAGGTTATCACAAGTAAATAAGGAATAATTTGGACCATCTGCAATGTGAAATTACAAGTTACCAACTATTATGATACTTCCCTATATACCCCTACGGAATGGGGGTTAATGTTTTCTGGTGTAACTTGGTAACTATAAATGTCATTGTCCAAACTCTACTTATTTTACTTGGAGTACATTACAAATAGATGAGACCATTTCCATGAAATTGAAAACGTTTTTTAGTATTTGACCGTCCAGGTGGTACCCAATAAGGCTACTTTGGATTGTCTGGTTTCATCCACTAATGTAAGGCAAGTTTTAAGAAATACAGCCGATCATTCTGTTAAATTGATGGTACTTCCCATAGCAAATATTTTAAAAATGTATTATTTTCAGTGGTAAAGCGACTGTAAACTAATATTGAAAATAATTATTAGACGATGCATTCGTTCTCGTGTTAATAATTTTGAAATAAATGGGACTAAATACGCAGGGCAAATTTCCACAGTTTGCTATTTCTATAGCATCAATTTGTTGCAAAAAATACTAAAAAAAAAATAATTATGAAAAATACTTTTGCTAAATAATCTAAGCCAAATTCTATACTCACGCCTTTTACAAACCATTAAATATCGCTCACTTTAACTTTTACGCATAAAAGTATAGGAAACTTTTAAAGCAATTCATAATTTTAAAAAACAAAAATATTGAGACTTTTGAGATCTCAAAAAATGTTAGTTACAACCTGGTAATACTGGTGATACCTTAGATAACTGAAGGAAAAGTAACAAAGGATACTATGACGTCTTATAAACGTATATCTAATTTCGTTTGAAGGCAGACCCTACCCGGACCCGGTTCCTTTCAATCGAAATCGAAATCAAAGCAAGTTACCATATCAATCCGGGTGCAGGTAAATGTTCCGAAATGTTACTACTCCGACAGATCTTTATTCCGAAAGACTTTTGCTCCGAATGGTAATTTCTCCGAAAGTCTATTTCTGCGATAGGTAAATTAATCCGAACGGCAATTGGTCCGAAAGGTCATTATTCCAAAATCGAAAAAAGGGCCATTGCTTCGAAAGGTTTCACTACGAAGTGTCATTACAAACATTTTTATTCAGAGAAATGAACTTTCGGAGTAATGACCTTTCGGAGTAAAACCCTTCGGAATAAAAATGGTGGTTTTTAATCCGAAAGGTTTTTTATTCAGAAAGGTCGATATATTCCGAAAATTGGGAGAAACGACCTTTCGGAATAATGACTTTTCGGAGTAACAACTTTTCGGAACAAATTACTTGTGATTAAAGACCCTTACTTCATTTTCGGAATACAGACCGATCGGAATAGAAATCTTTCGGAGCAATGACCCTTCGGAGAAATGATCGATCGGAGATAAAACTTTTCGAAGTAATGATCTTTATTTCCGGAGAAACGACCTTTCGGATTAATGAGCAGTGGCATAACCAGATCTTAAAAAAAAAAAAAAAAAAAAAAAAAAAAAAAAAAAAAACCCCCCCCCCCCCCCCCCCCCATTACGCCACTGTTAATGAACTTCGGACTACTGACCCTTCGGAAAAAAAAAACTTTCGGAATGATGAGCTTCCATAGAACAGTATGTTCTGGATAATAATCGTTTAAACGAAAAAAAAAACACTCGGAGTAATGACACGTCGAAATATCGAACTGTCCCCATCAATCCTTGTATAAACATAACCGGCATTTTAAACCCTTCCCTCCCTAGTAAATTTAAGTAACCCTTATACGTTGATGAGTTTGCTATTGATCATTTGGTTTATTCCTTCATTGTTTTTCAATTCACCGCAACTAACTCTAAGAAACACTTGTACCGAGCGTGTTAAACTGTTAATAATATTTAAAAACCAAACGGAGTAAACTAGTGAAGGCACGACGCCCCATAAAGGCATGCTGCTTTTTCGAAATACCGACATTTCAAGGACCAAAAGGTTCCGGCGATCCCTAAATACCTATAGGACCCTCCCGTTGTTTGAAGGCATAACAAGTATTAGCATCAAAGAACGACATCCGGACATCACGTATGAACGCTATGAAGTGCGGTTTTTGGCCGCGAAAAGCAGTACCAAAGTTGAAGTCATCCGTTGGCCGGAATTTTCACAAGTACACAAGAAGCCCATTGGCAATACGTGACTTCATTTCAGGAGTGAGCAACGTCCGGACCACTGTTCGATCCAAATCTTAGCGGTGTAATATAATGCTTTAAATTGTCTAAACTCCTAAATAATCAATATATTTTAAAAACTGGTTACGGCAGTGCTTTGGAATATTCCGTCCCCGCAAGGCATTCATAGTATCCCACGTAATTTCGCATGAGATCCTTGGGAAATGAGTCGCTAAAATCCAAAACAAGAGCAGGGCCCTGAAATACAATCATTTTTTTGAGCAATGGAATTATGATAGATGATCAGGGTACCCTATCCTAGTGCATTCGAAACAGATAATCGCACGCGAACCATAATGGTCAGCGCAGGCAGAACCCGAGACCCGCAGGGTCCGTCATATCTTTGAAAACAATGTATCAAATCATTCAATTAACATTAATATTAACGTAATTTATCAAAAAATTTTGAGGTAGTTTTTAAAATAATTAAAACCACTCTACACTCTCAACATGTCCAAAGTATACTCTAAATAGTGTCAACAAGTGCCTTGACGCAATTCATTGTTGATTGTTTGTTTGGAAAATTATCTGGAAGTGCGGAAACAAGTATCATACTCTCTAAGACACTTAAGTGGCTTAAATCTGTTCTCGCACCCTCCCTGGCAATTCACAACACACCCCTTAGTGATGAAACGCTCATGAAATTGAAGAAAGATACACTTTCGCCTGCCCTTTTTTTAAAACAAACATATGACGATTTGCATATAAATACAGATGAATTTTCTTCACCAATTCCAACGGCCACTGTATCGAATGTACAGACCACGCATGACATGCATAGTACAAAACATAGACTGGTTTCTTTTATCTCCTGCATTGATAACTATTTTTATTTTGAATTTTGGGTTCTTGAAGTATACTTAATTTCTTATGGGCCTACTATTATATATCAATTGATATAGTTTCCATTTCTCTACCTCCGTGCAGTGACGTCATAACATTGACGCAGCTTTTAACGCCACTCGTCAAGGTATGCCATCTTTTTTGTGCGCGAGTGTACAAACGGGCCGTCGCTTAAGAGGGCCAGCGTGTGGAGTTTTACTGGTTGGGCGCCCCACAAATCTCTCGCTGACGTCACTCGGACTACGTTAGCAGATAAACTTTCTGAACGGCTTTCTAACTTGACAAATTATAACATAAGGAATTTTATATTTAAGATCAATATTTAAAGTCAAACGTATCGTCCTTTGAGAGTACAAAAAAGCTTGGAAAGACTTCCATATGTACCCCCCTCGTATATATTTACATGATACAAAATTTATTTTAATTTTGGCCTTGTTTGATCAAAAACGGAATAAACAGCTAAACTAATAACATTTAATGTTGCATGTAAATATATGAGAGGGGGGTACATATGGAAGTATTGCCAAAAGGTTGTTCTCGTTAATTAAGATGTACGCGTTTCGGAAAGAAACAGTACAAAATCACATTATTTGAAATGGTTTGCGCATGTGAATTCAACTAATACTTTATACGAGAAACCAATATTTTTTTCAACACTATAATCTAAGTCAGGACTGACACCATAGATTGTAGATACTAAGTTCGTAGAGGGTATATATACGATGCAGACATGTTACTTGATATTGAGCAGTAAGTCGATATCAAGTGATTGACGGTATTTCTAGTTGCTACTAGAAGTTGTGACTTGTGGTGACCCGCGTGCATTATCTGATGATCCGTGAATTATCTGATGACCCGTACATTATCTGATGACCCGTGCATTATCTGACAGAGCCCAGTGCATTCTTGAAAAATAATGCACGCTGAAAACAATAGATAATCTAACACAAGAAGTATATATATATATACACAAAAAGGTCTATTCGTGAAACCCACGTCACGTCTTTTAGAACTGTTACTTTTTCGCATGCATTAACGATAGTAGCCCTACCCGGACAACATAACTGAGTGGTCCTTCGGATCATTCAGTGGTCTTCACCCTGTGTGGAACCAAGTCCATAGGAACAGCATACAAATATTCACTGTCCATGAGGGACATTATCAAATCTATTGCCCCGAGGTGATCTCGAAACCGTACTATTTTGGCGAGTAATCAGAGTATGTTACACATGTGCTGCAGTAGTTTCCAACCCCCCCCCCCCCCCCCAAAAAACCCCCGCTTTTGTTCGTTGACGTGTTTTACGTCTGTTATAAAGGGCTGTCCCCAGAAAAAAAAACGTTTGTCCATAGAACACGGGTTTTGTTTTTTTGTTATAGTTTGGCGAACTGTGTGCTGTCCGGACTATAATCCTATTTTCTATAAAGTAGCAACATAAAGCTTGAAATGACACCTTAATGGCAGTTTTTGCCAGTCATGCCTCATTGAACACCATTGTTTGGAAAATGGCATGTCAAAACTCCCTCACATTAAAGCTATTTGTGTGATAATGTATGGAATCCGCTAATTTGGGGTTGCTTATCTAGCAACAGGTGGAAAGATTATGGCCAGATTAACTTTATCATTGTTTGGTTTATGTAAAAGAATTTACTTGAGGATTAGGCCAATTAAATGGCAAAATGCATTCACACTTCAAACATTCACATGGGGCAGCTTTAACAACTTGGTTTAAAGTTTTGTGGTGTGACAAATTCTTGAAACAAAGAGGCCTATAGGCCTTAAAGAATGTATGGACCTCCATCTAAGCATACCATATGTGAAGAATATCGAGATCATGGCACAAGGGGAGGGTTATAAATGAGAATCCTCTTCTAGAATTTTGGGGAAGAAGGTTTGAAGATGTTGTTTCGATAGTCTGAAGGGTGCCTGAATAAGATTGTTTGGGTCCAACATCTGGGAAATGTTGGGACCTTTGTAACATAAGGGGTAAAATAATACAGGGGTCAATTTTGAAATGAGTCCAAATGTTTTTCAATGTGCACTAATGTATTTGTCTCATATAAAGGATTAAAAAGGTATAGTTTTGTCTAGGTTCAAGCCCAATTAAGGTTCAAGGTCACCTGGGGGGTAAACCTTACCCAGTGCTCCGATTTTGTTGAAACTGTGTCAATTGTTCTTCTTGCCTTATTTACATGTCTACATCGTTTAGTTGTGTTGTACCTCCCAGGTTTCTATAAGTATCCCCTTCCTTCAATCTTTCCCTGAAGGATGACTTTTTCAAGCAGTTACCCTCCCGTCTTGCAATATACCAAAGTAACTAATTGTTTTGGCGGTTGACAATGATCAAGCAGACGGTCTTTTTCTCCAATTTCCTGCAGCACACCGTTGTTGGTTCTTTTCACAGTCCAGGATATTCTGAGCATTCTGTGTCGCAGCATAGCTCAAAGGCATGAACCCCTTTACATCGGCTTTTTTGTGAGTGCCCAGGATTCACAGCCGTATGTGCAACTGAGAAGATTATTGCACGACCAAGCGAGTTTTTGTTTGCCTTTGTGATTCTCTGATCTGGCTCAGATTTTGTGAGCTTAGCCCTTGAAGATCTATCCATTGCTAAGCGCTTTCTGATTCAATTCCCACAGCCCATCCGGGCGATAGGGCACCAAGAGTTGACTGAGTAACCATTTCCACTTCCTTTGTCTCGCACTAAGAGAGGCTCTGTAGCAGGTCCTTCACCAAGATCGGGGGTAGGCACGACCTGCTCGGATTGGGCATTGGGGATTTCCAAACGTTAATTTAGGAACTGCTACGTGCTTTACTATGGCAGTCTCTGTCTCATTTCATAAAAAATCGCCTCTTAAACCGCTAGTTCATACATCTAGTAACCATGATATTAGAGAATCAATTATTGACTTCAAAATCAGTCAGGGGTTAAGTGGATTAACCCGCTGCAAAATAGTGGAATTTGCATAACGTCCATTTAGATTTAAATATTCTGTGACCAGGCCTAGACTTTAGTCAATTCTGGTAACTGTCCGTACGCGATAAGCCCCTCCTACCGTTAAGTCCTTGAAAGGACTAGCAATCGAGTCGCGCCGGATGTTGATGCCCGATTTGAAATTCGGGCTGTGCTGTTTAGATGCATGTCCTACCCCCTGCCAATGATCATGATCTGGTTTTGTGGGGCAACCTGAGTAGTAATCCTTGCTTTCACTCTCAGCCTTTACTCTATCAGGAGTATTCCTGATGTAGCCAGGGTAGTGTCATCGCATCTCGTAGATTGCTGAGTCTCTCACTCCTCCATAGAATTCACCATTCAGTCTCAGGGTCACTTCTCAATGATGGTATTCAGCATATAAGTTGAACAGCGTTGGAGAGAGGATGCATCCCTGCA
The DNA here is from genome assembly GCA_023653785.1 of Ophioderma brevispina. Lineage (NCBI taxonomy): Eukaryota > Metazoa > Echinodermata > Ophiuroidea > Amphilepidida > Ophiodermatidae > Ophioderma > Ophioderma brevispina. The sequence goes on from JAMKCH010010924.1 coordinate 123,356, forward strand.
GTACTCCTTGGCCAAGACTGACCAATATTTCCCCTTGTTTCAGTTCGAACTCAAGCTACCTGGACCGTCAGATCAACTTGGATGATTTTGACGAAATTTGTCTGGGCTCCCATTTCAAGCTTGCATTTCAAGAGCTCCATATCTGACACAGGTATAATGCCTTGGCAATAATCAATAAATAAGGTCTGCTTTCTGTGTCGCCCATGGAGCTGCACACATTTGTACACATCTCAAGTACCAAAAGGTTGAGTGATTAAATAAGAAAAAATCAGGTATCGACAAAAGGGAAGAGAAAAGAACAGAGGGGGAGAGAGTTGTAGATACTGACAGAAAACCCCTGAAATGCGATTCTTAAGTGACGCAAGTGGTGCCTTAAGAGAGGGGGGGGGGGGCCAAGACACAGGATTGTACAGGGGTAAATTTTTAAATGATCCAGTCATGTTAAAAGTATACTATGTTATGTGTCTAACCATAAGGATTCAGAAAAGGTAAGTTTTGTAATATGTACAACCTAAGGTTTCAGAGTTTATAGGCTAAAAACAACAAAAATCAATAAAGGGTCATTTCAGTTGTTATCAGGGTTCACATTTTAAAAGTTGCCTCTGATTTGGAAGGATAAAAAAATGGCGCAAATTATTGGCGAGCTCATAGGATTAAAATAAGGATGTTTTGACTGTCTTCAATCTTGCTTAGGAAAGTTAGGGGAAACAAGCTCAAGCCCCATTGATTGCATGGACGTTGACCTTCTGTGCCCCCTACATCGGAAACTAGTAATTTAGACAGTTCAAACTAGTCCTTATTTAACCCTATGAACTCCCAATAATTTGGGACCATTTTTTATCCAAATCAAAGCAACTTAAAATTTAACCCCTGTAAAACTGAAATGACCCTTATTTATTGTATTTTTGCTGTTTTAGCCTATACCTCTGAAACTTTGGCTGTACAATTACAAACTATACCTTGTCTGAATCCTTATGTTATTACACATACGTGGTGTGCTGTTCAACATGATTGGATCAATTTAAAGATTTGAGCCCTGTACATCTTTGTCGGGGCCCCCCTCTCCTTAGGCTCCATTGCAGCACTTAAGAATCGTCTTTTCAGTGTTTTTCCTTTCAGGCTGGCATCATATTTAATCACTCAAACTTTTGTACTTGAGATTGTTACAAATGTGTGCTAGCTCCCGGGTTATTGGAATTCCTTGCATTTGTCAATGATATCTCTGATGGTTTGCATATGGTCCCTGGTGCCTTCACCTTTCCTGAAGCCAGCCTGTTCTGGTGGTAGTTCTCTTTCAAGATACTCTTGACTTCTCATTACTAATGGTCGCAACAAGATTTTGCGGTGTGGAATAAGTGCAATTTTTTCTATTGTTTTTTTATTGTTCCACTAATATAACATAGTCTATTTGGGGTCTATAGGGGTCAACCAACCTGACCTCAAATGTATACCTAGTTGTCGCCCAAAGACTTAAATTGCATTTTCTGCATTCAGTATGACCGGGCAATAACTTGACACATTTTTCAAAAATTTTAGCATTGGATTTTGCCCCAGTATGACTTGCCTTGAACCTTATCGGGGCTGTAGCCGTGTAACTAAATGTCCGCACCTATCAAACCTATAACCTTTTGTTAATCCTTATAACAGGACAAATATCATTGGTGGAACATTTAACACTTATGTGCCTAAGGTGTTTTCACTCACGTGGTTGCTAAGGGGGGGGGTTCAATGCCGGGTGCCCTGGACCCCCCCCCCCCCATATAAACCACTTCCCGATGGAAACTTTCAAATGAATGGTACCACCTTGAGGGCGGCATAAAGACAAGGCCAAAGGTGCAATTATAAATGACGTGCGTTTATCGTCTGGGGAAATTAGGGGCCAAATCAGGTAATTAATCTAAGTGACAGCGGAATAAAGGTAAAGCGTTTTGAGACCGTTGTGTAATGTAAAGCGCATATAAATACTTGCATTTATTGATTCTGCTCTAGAAGGACACCAATTTTAATATCTTTCAAACACTCCATTTTGTACATTTGTATTTTTTGTGGGCTGCAGTCGTATTTGCATAGGTTTGTACAGCATGGCGCGCAGTCGATCGATTGGACGGAATCGCTTTGTCAAGACATAAAGGGTTAATTATTTTTTCTGATTCTGTTAATTTTGTTTCATGCATCTGAACATACAAAAGCAGAAAAACAAATATTCTAGGCAACAGTGTTTCTAATTTGTATTTTTAAATCACACGGCGCACTGTTGGTGCCTAAGGGACCAAAGCTAACATTAATAACGGGCTAGCTAGAGATTTTAGTAATTTTGTTGTTATTGAAAGAAAAGAAGCTCATCGATTGATAAGTAGCACAATTACAAAAAAATAGAGTTCGAAAATATTTTTCACGACGCAAATGGACCCCCCCAGCCACTTAAGTGTTAATAACACAATTTACCTTTATTTTCCAAATTTTACCCCTGTACTCATTTACCCCCTTATTTACAATGTTCCCCACAATTTCCACCGGTTGTGGACCCAAAATTCTGATTCAAGCACCCTACAACTATAGAAAACATCTTCAATCCTTCTTCCCCAACTTCGATAATGATTACTCATTTATAACCGTACTACACAGGCCTTAATCGGAACAGGGTCAACTCAGGGAGAAATGCACAGTGGAAACTCAAAACTTACGTCGATTACAAGCACATTCAATTCTAAACCATACAAGAAGAAATGGACTCTCCCGTTTACCCTTCAACTGGATAACAAAATTTGACTGACTTTCATCATACAGTATATTCGCCATCATTCTTTCAGCCGATGACTTCAGAAGAAGGCAAACGTTTGCCGAGTGGCTACTGGATTGATTTCAGAGAGACGCGAGATTTCTGGAGCATTCACGATTGGCAACGAAGATTTTTTTTTGATGAATGGCGGGTTAACAACCACAACGTCATTGTGAGTTTTGCAACCAGCTGGGAATCTTCCTAAGTTTTTTCAAATTTGGAAACCTTAGTCGAAAAAAACTTCCAGTCTACATACTTCTGTATGGCAATGGAGTACTTATTGGGCCTTGCATTTTTGAACAAAATGTAAACACGATGCTGTGCGAACTTACCTGGTCTTCTACGTCAACAAAATTGTGAGTCTTCCGACTTTGTGGTGAGTACAGGATGGTGCCCTGCCCACAGACTTTATTGCTGTCAGAAATCGCCTACATGAACTTTTTGAATCATGCTGTGGAACGGCCCCGCCAATGTTTCAACCTGATATAACACACACCCTGTTGACTTTTTCTTATGGGATATTTGAAGAACAGATTTAACCAGTCCCACGCGAAACCTAACATGCATAGTACCGTTGCTGAATTTTCGTGTCGTCAGGGACCTATAGAACCCTGTTGAACGCTTGGTACAAGTAATTTTTCAGCACTGCTCCGAAAAGAACTTAGAGCCACGTCAGAGTGGACATGATCTCATCCAAGGCCTCAAGAAGCTCTCCTTCTCTGATAAGTTGCCTTTGGGGCTCCTTCTCTCAGATTGTTGGTTAAGTCTGTCAGTGATAAACAGACTTTAGAGACAGAGCTTAAGCCTCTTCTTTCTTCTACGTCAGGGAGGGGGAGGGGTACTCCTTCCTATCAGTAGTCCCAGCGCCCTCAGCAGTCAATCCAGAATGTGAGAGGTGGTAGCTAGGGGTGGTGCTAGAGGTCAAAAGCGTAAGGGAAACATCGATCCCCTGCTGCTCCTGCTGGCCGCGGTGCTCCTATAGTGCTAAGCAATTCTGAGGTAAGGGTTCGGTCGTGGTCAGTCTAGATTTTGAAGTCCCTTCGGCCGCAGTGCGGCGCGGTGTCGGCCTCACTGTGGTTGCCTTCACTTCCATCCGCAAGACAGACAGAAAGCAAGGAAGTGGTCGGCCGCCTTCTACTCTTCGCAAGTCATTGGCCAAACATAAATCCAGAGTGGTTCGTTTTGAGCACCGAGTCCCGCGGGTATCTGATAGAGTTTACCAGTTGGCCCCCTTGCAGAGCACAGATTCGCTCGACACCTCTTCTGTCCAACTTGCCTCAAAGATAGGTCCTACTGGAGGAGGTGGATTAATTGCTTCGCAAGAAGGCAATTTACCAGATATATCCTCCTTTCGAGGTCGGGGACTGGTTGACTTTCTTATTGGCTCCCAAGAAGACGGGCGACTGGAGACCCATCCTGAACCTCAAACCTCTGAATGCCTTATCAGGCCCAAGAGATTCAGGATGGAGACTCTGGCCTCTGAACCCTGGGGATCAAATAACAAATCAAAGGTTCGTGGATAACTTCAATAGATCTGAAGGATGCCTACCTTCATATCCCTATTCATCAATAGTCATCAAGACGGTTCTTCCCTGGGCTTTGTAGTCAATTTGGACAAATCCCAACTTCTACCTACTCAACTCTTGGTGTTCTTAGGTGCCAGGATAGACTTTATAAAGGATTGGGCGATACTGTCACCAGAGAAATGTGATAAACTGTATTCATTTTAAGCCAATCTCAGTTAGCCCCTGTGGCAGTTCGGCTGAAGGTTCTAGGGTTAATGGTGAGTCTAGTCGATCCTGTACCATGGTGTAGACTCAGGATGCATCCCATTCAGCTGCACCATACTATTATAGTCCGACTCGCCATCCCATAATCAAGTTAGTTCCGATGTCGGACGAGGGGGGGGGGCACCTATTGGAGCTCCACGCGAGCGGACAGTGGTCCCCTCAGGACTCAATCGTTCATATCAATCTCTCCAGGAGTATGTACTCATTCAATTGTAGTCTCTTACCTAAATCGTCAGCAGGGAGAAAGTCACTTTCTTTGTGCCTCCACACACCACACCGGGAAACCCCTTCGTTGGTGCTTGGATGATCAGATTCACTCGTCGGCAATTCATATCCCTGGGGAGTCGAAACCCTAGCAAAAAAATCTCTCCAGGGAATCTCCATCAAGCCAACAGAGTGGTCATTGTCCAGAGTTATTGTTCAGAGGATTTTCGAAAGGGCATGGTATCCGACGATCGATCTCTTCCCCTCTCGCCTGAACCATCAACTTCCGTCTATTGCTCCCGTCTCGGGACAAAAGAAGCTCTAGCAACAGATGCTCTATCGATCTCGTGGAAGGGAGCGCAGCTTTCACTTTTCACCCACTCTCGATTTTTGTGGATTTTCATTTTATCTGAAATTTAAAAAGGACCTAAAAACCTTAAAAAAAAATAATTTACGCTAAAAGTCCAATTTTAAACAAACTGCGCGCTGTCTTCTGAGACACTTTGTTTTTTCTTGACCTTATAGACTATTTTTGAATTGGGTTGATATAATTGGTTGGACTATCATCATCATCATTCATCATCCTTCGGCTGCGGCGCAGGCGATTACAAGATTTCTACATGCACATCCTCTGCAAGTGCGGCTTCTGCTCAGCTTGTATCAAGCCTTTACATAACCCTAGCACACGTGGGATGTAGGCTACATAAGAGGTGCGTGGACGACCAGGTCTCCTTTGTAGGAGGTGGTAGGTAGAGGCGTATCTTCTAGAAGGCTCTTCCTCTGGCAGACGAAGCATGTTTCCAAGGAAACTCATGGCGATGTCCTACAAGGTGGATAAGAGGGCTCATGTAAGTCATGAATATAAGATGGGGTTTGAGACACGGTCTTTCCGTGTTATGTCCCGCATATCCGATAGGGCAAGAGGATGGCAAAGCGTGATTTGATTACTGTTTTGTGATAGCATCAAGTATAGAAAGGATGGTCACACAGGTAGTGTTGAATATTTGACTTTTGCAGAGATGGATAATGGGGGCTTTTCCACAGACGTTCTAGTTCCAGAAGGCACTCCATGCTAATACTTTGCGTCTTTTTAGGTCGCTTACAGCAGATGCCATTTTGGAGCCAACTATTTGAAATCTGTCACATGGTTGATGGATGTGTGAAAGAGCTTCAGGCCAATAGAAAGGCGCTATATAAATCTCTGCTATTATTACTATATTCACCATAGACTTGAAGTCAAAAACTGCAACTTTTGGTTTTGGGGGTTTGGTCTTTCGGGGCGTTCTATCTCAGCCATTTTCTGCACGCTTTTTTACAAGCCAGGTATTAAAGGAAGTAGCAGACCTAGACAATCAAATGTATATTCGAAAAATTTTCACATTGGTAGGACTTGGCACAATATGATCGAAAACAACATGCCGAGATACTTTTGTGCCAGGTGTATATCGAGGGTTGACAATCAGAAGGACTATAACTCAGAAACTGAAAGAAATAGTTAAAGCATTTCTTTAATTCTGCTGTAATACTGCTTTTGAGAAATGTGATGTTTAATATTTTCTACTAACAAATCTATTCATTACTCCAAATGTAAAAATATAATAAAGCTCATATATGGTACGGTGCAAACATATATTAAAACAAAGAAACAATTTAATTATGAACAAACAGAATTAAAGAAATCTTTAATATTTCTTTCAGTGGCTGAGGAACGTCCTTATGATTTTCAACCCTCGATCTGATTGTTGCCCTCCAATGTAACCAAATTGTATAAAGGGGGGGGGGGGGGTTAAAAGGGGACTTTTCCTCCAAATTTGAATTTGGCATTTTTGGGGAAAAAACAAATTTTTTGCTCACTCTGCTTACAAAATCTTCTTTTTGGGCCTTTTTTAAAGCTCTTTTAGTTTTTTGTGGCTTTTGGAATGGGGGGGGGGGGTAATTATATTCTGTGTATTATAGATGGGAGGCCTATATGCCCGTTCTGTATTCGTTCAATGGTATCCATATTAACAGTCCTCTGTGGCCCACTGGTATTTCTCACGCCTAGAAAAGCGAGAGGCTCCGGTCGAGACCGTGTATTTTTCTTCTGTATTTAGTTCGGTGCTCGCCAGTTTTCTCCAGCTTTATTTATTTACAAATATCGTGGTGTACATTAAACAATACAATACAATACAAACGACATTTTGATATAGCGCCTTCTCAAAACAAGGTAAAGCGCTTTACAAAATAGCGGAGTTAATTACTATTAGCTAAACTGGTCATCTTTTACAATACCAGTTGTATTTAGAGATAAGTACTTAACATCAAAACTATAAAATGAAAAAAAAAAAGAAAAAAAAAGCTGCATATAGATGAAATTTAGAGCTTTCAACAGGTAACAATGGAATGGGAGTGGTGAAGAGATGGGCAAAGAGTTCAATAGGCTAAGGGGATGCATTGCTGAAAGCCCTGTGCACCAGGACTTTTGTGCGGGAAACCGTGAGGAGCGTCTTGTCATCTGCAGAACGCAATCCTGGCCGCCAGGAATATACAAAGCGAGGGATTCGGACAAGAAGATGGAAATGCCCTTGTAAGTAAGAAGCATAAGCTTAAAGACAACGCGCCCACTAATCGGTAGCCAATGGAGTTTTAAGGAGTTTGTGGGGATGGGTCTTTCTATCCGATTCTGAACACAGCCCTGGCTGCTCTATTTCTGACAAAATCTGAAGTTTACTCCGATCTCTGGCCGACATTCCATACAAGAGTGAATTGGCTTAGTCAGAGAGATAAAAATCAGCGAAGGACGCGATGATGACAACTCTCAATGTGATAACGCGGCGGATCCGGTAATATTGCGAAAGGTGGAAGTAACAGACTTAATGATGACCTTACATGTTCAGTATAGACATGTCTGATCAAACACGACACCAAGGTTCTAATTGACGAGGACTGGGGAACATCCACTGTCCGACCCTGATGGTAATATCTTTGAGGCGATTGGTGTAATAGGATGAACAGCGATGAAAAAATTCTGTCTTTTCATCAGTCAATTTGAGTTGAGTACAGCGCATCCACCTCATGATTTCATCAATCAAAGAGAGAGTCTTTTGACAGCAGTTTGGCATCACCATCAATCTGAGGAATCAAATGTCAATAGAGATGTACATCTCAGAATACATGTGGTAAGCAATATTGTGCTTCCGGATGATGATGCGATACAGTATTTGAATTATGAAAAAGAAGAGAACGGACCACAGAACCCTGAGGAAGACCGAACGGGAGAGATGATGCTTGTTTGAAATTGCATGCCCAATGCGCACACGAAAGCGCGGTTCAGCAGGTAAGACCGAATCCACTGTAAGGCAGTACCTTGAATTGAAAGTATATACATATCAAAAGATGGCATGATCAACAGTCTCAAAAGCTGAGAAAGATCTAGCAGACCAATAGCAACTGCCTTAATGTTGTGAATTGCATGAGGATATCGGTCTTGACATGCAGAAGTGACGTTTCAGTGCTGTGTCGTTCTTGATAAGCGGACTGAAACTTTTCAGTTAAGTCATGGAGACAAGATGATCCTTTATCTGGGCACTCACTAATTTCTCCATGAACGTAGACACAAGCTAATATTTGACACAGGGCGATTGTTTTTGAGCACCTCTTGTCTAGGGAAGGGCTTTTTGAGAATGGGGTCACGACAGCTTCCCGGAGCTTAGCGGGGAAAACACCAGTGCGGATAGACTTGTTACGGATCAGTGTAATGGCTCGCCAGAGTTGCCAACATTTCCTTAAGTAACGCCATTGGAATGGTGTCTAAGGAACATTATTTGATGGAGTTGACATAATTCACCTTGGTTACATCTTCAAAAAAGTGATGATAAACTAATGCATGGAACGGTCTCATCAAGTAATGTCCCACTTGGATCATTCATGCGAGGTAGACCAGTTTGACTTGATTTAATATTACCCCTGTACTTTTTCCCCCTTATTTTACAATTTCCCTACATTTCCCAGAGATTGGACCCAAATATTCTGATTCAGCAACCTTCAACCTTTAGAAAAACATCTTCAAACTTTCTTCCCCAAACTTCAAGAATACGATTCTCATTTATAACCCTACTATTAGGCGACAAAAATAAAAAAAAAACCTGTTTTACGGGCCCGACCGACCCTGATTTTCAGTTTTGCAGAATTTTTTTTGAGTTTTTTCCAAAAATCATGTAAAATCAGCTTGTTTTTAGCCCAAATTGCCATCAATTTTGGCATTTTTTAAAGAAATTTGTTTGTAAAAAATTTCATTTTTTTCTCTTGATTTTTCAGATTTTTTGGCTATTTTAGGCCAATTTTGAGGTCCAGAAAAGAAAAAAAATCGCCCGACCGGCCGACCCTACTCGAAAGGTCCGCTCGCCCGTAAAACAGGGTTTTCTTTTTTCGTCGCCTTTAAGGGTGGGTTAAAGCCTAAAGTAGTAATGAAATAAAAAGGAACAGCACAAACAAAGACTCAACTGACTGACCAATTAACCCCTTGAGGTCTACCACCTTTCTATACAGTACATCTGATTGGCTCATTACATAATATAACCTGAAATACCTTCTGAGTAACCAATCAAATTAGACCTATTATATCTATACAAACCTTTACGCTTTTCTTGTAACCATGTCTCTGATTGGCTAAATATATCATATAACCCAATGTTCAACCAACAAAATCAGTCGGTAGACCTCAGGAGGTTAAAAGGGAAAAAGAAATCCATCTGGAGTACAAACAAACATACTTTGAGGCTTAACAATGACTGTTTTAATTAAGACCATTCATAAACCTTATCACTGAAAGGATGTTTTAATGACATACACATTGATTTTGTTAAATTATGCATATTATGATTCGATTTTAACAAAAGTTTGTAGTTTACTCCAAGACTGCCTGTAAAAATTGTAATTTCTCATAAAATTCAAATCTTGTAATGAGGAGTAAAAATGAGGAGTAATGTTTCCCCCTCTGGCTCATAAAAGCAGGACAATATGGACCAACATATGCATTTTCAGTCCTCTTCTTCAGGAAATTTTGGCCAATTGCAGTTGAAATTTGGGCAAAATTAAAGTAAATTCAGCAATTTAAGTTCGGATTTAATTGGAGCAAATCACCGAGATGAATTATGTATTTTGCCCCCTCTGGCAGGACGACTTGGCAATTCTGCTCCCTCTGGATTGATTGCCTCGATACTCCACTGGAGAAAGCCTGTACTTCTGAATGATTGTCAGTTGTCACTGTGGCTTGTTTTCTCAGTTTCAAAAGGAATCAGAGCATCTCACCTACCCAAAAAATATTGTTTGTAGCTAAAAAGGGTGGAAAATATCACAAACTCAGTAAAATAGTGTTTTGAATGCACCGGTGGAATTTTAAGCGCGAACAAATTAGCAATTCTCCTGTACCTTTTGAAAGATACAAAATTAGGAAACTTATTTTGTGGTGTGCACACATATGGTTGAAAATGTTAAATTTTATTAAGCCAAAGGAAAAACAAACTATCAAGTTTGTTTTCAGTAGGTAGCCCCCCAAAAATGCAAAATGCATTATTTTTTCCCAAGTTTTTAAAAAAGGAAATTCCTCAAATTACACATAATAATAAGTCAAAATATTGCAAAAATATTTTTTTTTTTTTTAATTTTTCTTTTTTTATAAACTAAAAATATAAATTTCATATCACTTGGCATGGCATTTTTTTTCTTGGACCGGGACCCAAACGTAACCTGCTCATGTTATTTAAAAGAAACCCAAAATTGGGAACCACTTTTTGAGATTCAATAGTTATTATTTTAAAGTTTTTTAAAGTAAGCTTTGACTTCATGCATTGCATTGTTATAGCAGAGATTAGGCAAACAAAAAATTGTTTGATTGTCCATAGATGACTTTTTAGTGTTGGGTCGGTATGAAATACATGAAGTATGCCCCTTTAGAAAAGAGATATTTACGATAAATAAGAATGAATGTTTTTTATTTTAAATCTTGAAAGACTGAGGAAATAAAAGATATGTGAACTCACTTCTATTGAAAACTGCACTGTCCATGATTAAAATATATGTGTACCATATTCTCTACTTGATACTCAAGTTTCATGGGAAACAAACTTGTGGCTTTGACAATGTGATACAGCATATCGCAATGTCCTATACATTGCTGTACAATAATAATGGTTAACCATAAAAATGGCATTTTTTGCTCTGTCTTTGGAAAGAAATGATATTGGAGCCTGAAACTGCAGGACAACAATCAGTGGCTACACCAGCATCATAATTTCGGATGTCGGGTGGGGCGTCTGGGAAAGCAATTTTTTTGGGGGGGACCAAGATGGGGTTGCGTCATATGGTGCTAAGGGGGTACCCGTCGCGTGCATGTTGAAAAACATATTGGTTTTAACTTATTTGTTGAGCACATTGTCATATGAAAGCTTTATTACTTTTTTTTAATTAACCTTTGTTTCATGTATAGGACTAGTTGTAATCATGCTGGCCTTGGGTGTTTTTATGGGGGAACTTGGGGGCAAGAAAAATATTTTGGTGGAAATCCCCCCCTTCCCCTGTGGTGCAACCACTGACAATAAGAAAATAAGGCCTTTCATAAGTTACAGAAATCGACACAACTTCCAGGTAATTCAGGGGTGTCCTAAAGACAATCAGAACATGCACCTTTTAATCTGATTTCACTTTAAAAAAAAAAAAAACAACCGTTAAATTCTGTTGGCCATCAGGAGGGGGCTTTAGGGGCTCAAGCTCCACATGTTGTTGCTAAACAAATTAAATCAGCCAAATTTAGGCACATAGTAGCTGCTCAGCCCCAAGCAGTTGCATGCAAATCAAATACCTACATATTAAAAATGCCAAATTATGCAAAATAGTAGTAAATTCAATCGTCAGTATTCCTTTTGATGCAACTGAAATTTTAGGGTTGAGATCAGATACCGAATACAGCTAGTGACTATTATTTTTTGTGAGTTACCAGAGCCAACCCAATTGTTTTTGCTCTGTATAGCTTTGCTATCATACGGTGGTTCAATGATGTACAATGACAGAGGAATGGGGGGAACAGTTGATCTATTTCTCCAAAAATAACATTAACATGTTAAACATATCATGCTAGATTGTTGCACTTTACACTCTATAGATTTCTACTACATTCTTTGACAGACTAAGTCAAAGGATGATGATGATTCCTTACAAAATATATCGTTGCCCGCATCACATACTGTCGTATTTTACAAAACACGTTTTCCGAGAAAATTGCAGTTCAAAATCTATCACGACATTTCATGTCTATACGGTAAAACGAAGCATAAAAGAAACATCTAGACTTTACTGTTTTGAAGAAAAAATTTTAAAGTCCAATATAAACCATAAATCTAATTTAAAACTACATTATCTTATCTTAATTAGGCTACAAAGTTATGTCTGTATGTGAATTACACAAATAATGTATAGCAAAATACGACACATATTACACCGTTGTTTTTCAATGTACGTAAAAATAGATTCGTATGTGAAAAAGTTGTTTACGAAAGTTCGATGGAAATACGTCAAAATAGATCTGTATGTGAAATCGTTTATTTGGGATCGGCAAAATACAACGCTATATAAAACATGTGTAAATGAATGGCGATTTTAAAATACGACAGTAATGTGAAACCCGAATGATGATTTGAGCGGAAAATGACAAAAATATATAATTATAAAACTAATTAATTAGGCGTCCTCACATTTTGAAACTTTGTGGATGGCAAGAACTCGATGAAATAAGTAATTAGGCAAAATTTCGGAAAAACCTCAAAAATGTGAAATACGACAGTATGTGATGCAGGCGACCAAATTATACAGGAAAGAAACTCGAAGCAGAAGAAAACGAATGCTGAAAGAAAACCTACAAGACTGAGCAAGGTTGGACTGGAAACTACACATAAATCATCTTGCCAAACCTAAGCACTAAACCTGGGACCATAGTGGTGCAAGGCAAGGAATGAACCACTACAGACAGTCCCAAAAAAAAAATATACAATCAAAGATTAATTTTTTTGGCCAAAAATTTAAGTTCATCTCAAACGGAGTTTTACTGATTCTTTCATGAGATTTTTTAGTTGGTTTAATTTGGGGTGCGGTTCAGGAGTTATGGCTAATTATCTGAGACAGTTGAAAAACCTGTTGGCCTTTTCGGCTATCTGATATCAACACATTTGCCATTTGTAAAATCACCTTCAAGACATCTTTATTGAAAATTAAAATAAAAAGTAAGTATAAAGCATAAAAAGAATTGGAAATTAAAAATTAAAATAATTATAACTTTATAATGTCGCAATTGCTAATGAAAAAGTCATGTAGCATTGGGAAATTCAATTCCAAACAGTCTTGTTGTCTCAGCTTTACTCCAGTTTCAGCAGAAGGTAGAACCCATAAAAACACCCTTGTTGAAAATAAGCGAGACCTTTGAGAATACAACCATGCTTTTCATTTATGCTCTTCCTTTGTTGAACACTGCTTTCTTCATCAGATTCCTCCCTGGCATGTTGGAGGTAGTGGGGAATAGGGGGAAGGGTAAGTTGTCCCTCCACATTAGAGCGTTAATTGTCCACACAACAAGCTTAGACAAGCGGTTGTCCACACAAATGTGTAGACTTGTTACATTCGTTTCAGCAATCAAATTCCACAATTTTCCATGAATTTCACGATATTGTCCCCCTGAGAGTGAGTCCCTCATTTCACCCACAACATAATAATTTCTGGTGCTTTCACTGAAAAATAATGTATTGATTAGTTCAATGCATGATAATACATTCACTCTGATCTGTACAATATTCTTTTGTTTGAAAGGGTTTAATACCATAATGATGCTACACGCCTTTACCTGTAGTTTCTTGAACCTTCAGGTGAAACTGGCCCAAGTGGAATTTTATCCTCTGTGTTCAACTGACAATATCTCCGCTTAGGGTCCATCAAATTGGATGGAATAAAAGCGAGGATTTAGCTTAGGATCTGTTTAACAAATAAAGTCAAAATATCTGGCAAAAATGCCACAGTTTATATTTTTTATAATTTTAGTTTGATTGTATAGTTTTTATTGGACAGTCTGTATATGCTAACTGTGCCAATTCAGATTTCTTTGATTGTACCACTGAGGTTCTGGGTTCAAGTCCAAGTAGAGGCTGTTTTTCTGAACAATTGTGCGATATAGTTCCTCAACCTGAAAATTTCTTTGAGTACTCTTTAGGCATCTAATAACAATTGGGCCATGTTAGGAGCATCCGTGTCATGGATACACGCGGCCTTGGATCAGCTTTCTCAGCTGAATAAATCCCAACACCACCACAAGCCATTACCAATGACTTGGGGATGCGGAAAGAAGAAAAAAGCATCTAAAGTGGATTTCTTCTCACAATTTTCTCAATGCAAATTGTGTGGTACCTGTATTGTTGAAGGAAATATTGCTTTATTTCTTATCTGTAAATTTGAAGAAATCCTTTTCAGCAACAGATTAAAATGGCACATGAGTTGTTGCTGTTGTTAGTGTTGTTATTGGGGAGAGGCCTAGAACTTTTCAATATGTTGAAACAAACATATTTCACATTTTAGTATAACAATTGCAAAGCTGATTCATGTGGAAAATAGTCCATGAGCAGGTTCAGTACCCAGAAATACAGAGCAGTGTCTGGGTCTCATCGTAATCATATAATCAAAGAAGACATGCATATAAATGGAGTTGTATGACCAGGAATTCAGCACCCAGCTCAAGGCATGCATATATATTAAATGTATTAAATATATGCAGTCTGGGAAATTTCCAAATATGGACATGATATTTTTGCACTGCAAAATCAAGATTCTCATTGGCAAATAGTTTCAAAATCTACTGCTTAATATTGTAGTGTTGATTTAGTGCTTAAAATATACAAAGCCTCTATAGTAGATTTCAAAATAAGTGAGACCTCATTAAAAGTTTTAGGTCTGTCCATTCACCGTGAGAGGTAAGAGGAATTATGTTAATGGCCACAGGTAAAAAAGTTTATGATACTCATAGAATATATAGTAATGTAGCTAGTAAATAAATATTGATCTAAAATACATTATTTCACATAAGATAGATGGATGTTTCAATTGAGTATCACAATAAAAACACCAGCATTTATTTCATTAAACGTTGTTATTTGAACATAACTTACATTTGACATTGCAAAATATCATTCCATATCACAGCATTGGAGAAATAATGCATCCTTATATCGATGCACATGTAACACAATTAAGTTTTTATTTGGTCATCCAAAAATGGGCCAACCTTGTATTAAGAGATTAGCACAAAACGGATTTGACATCCCGACCAACAATGGCATAAGTTCTTCAATCATTAACAGACCATTGTATAATTGAATGCATCGGTTTCCAGTAAGCTGATTCTGTACAGGAACTTTGTAGCATGGTCATAATATGTTATGTTGTGTAACGACAACAAATAAGGCCTAGTCTCTGCATGGCCGGGGATTGAACCCCATATCAATGTCACACCCATCCAGATATGCAAGGACTAAGGAGTCTCACGTAATTTGAAATCTACTATAATAACATGATTTTCATTATTAAAATAAAAAAATCAATACTATTTGGTTATGACAATAATTGTAATAGAGGCTCTATAAGCACCAAATCCACACTACATTGTTTAGAAACAGATTGCACAAGTTTTGCTGATGAAAATCTAGATGTTGCAGTGGATAATATCATGCCCATATTTGGACATTTTCCACACTGATATGTGATGCGATCAAGCAAAGTCAGCCAAAATGTCAATGAAGTTGATTCTGAGATACTGTCAAAAGTAGTGTGCAGTTTCTTTTGTTTTTTTATTATCCGCAAAACTGCCTGAATTGCTCATAACTCAGGGACCAATAGTCTAATTTCTGTGTTTTTTTCTTCAAATGCAGCATTTGGAATTGATACTTGAAATAAGATTCTTCTCAACATCTGGCTTACTTTGCTTAATCGCATCTAAGAATAACGCTATTCTAAAGTCTCATCTCCTTCCTCAACATCTTTGAGACTTAACACCTCAACTGTGCCTTTGCCTTTCGTTGTTGCCCTCACCAATTCATCCATCTCACGGAAGCAGCCTGGATCTGCAAGACATACCTGAAGAAGTGAATAAAAACAAAGGATGGTAAGGTCTTCGACCATATTGTGTGGGACTAAACCAGTAGAATAAGTGCAAGCTGAATAAAGGCAGGTATAAATGACCAGGGTTAGCAGGAGCAGGGAGCACTGCTCCCGGCAATAATAAGCAGAATTGGGGAAATAATGCCAAGTGAACACAGAAAATTAGTGGGATAAAAAGGATGAAAAATAAGATGAGATGCTTACCACTTCATACCCGGGAAGTTTATAGGGCAAGTTGCAAATGTAAATTACTATGGTACATCTAGACAGTTAAGGCACTTTCAGTGATTTGTTCAAGCCAAAAATTTAAAAATAAAACATAAAATATCAGATTTTTGCCTATTTTGTACGGGATAGGTACACTAACATGCCCTGCAAATGATAAGCTCCAAAGCATGCCAATAAGGACAATATATGTCCTTTTAGACTCAAGCGCCCTTACGGACACTTTCAGTTAAAATTCAATGGGACTTCACATTTTGAACAGTGCCATGTTTTGTTGTCCTTGCCAAGTTATTGTGAAGAAGTTTGTGAATTTTTGGCAATCATCCTTCACTTTTCAGCCGTCCATTCTCATTCCCAATTTTCAGATGATCACTGAATGTGTCTTTCAAGGTACTATCGGTGATTTGCTAGATCGGAAAATAAAAAAAATCGTCAAAAATCAGATTTTTGCATGTCTGTAACAAGTACATGTATCCTAACATACCTTGCAAAGGATAAGACCAGAAGCAACCTAATAAGGAAAAATCTGAAATTTTAGTCATTACTGCCCGTACGGACACTTACTACAACACGTAATTGAATGGTAATTTGTATCTTGGAAAACTCCTGCTTTCTTCCTTTTCTGTGAATTCTTCAGTTAGAAAAAGTAACTTATGAGAATTCTACAGACTTATCCTTTACTTACAAACTATTCCTGCATATTATAATATTTTGACTCTTTCTGACAAATCACTCATAGTGTCTTTAACATATATCGTAATCTGATTTTGATTAAACTTAGTGTAAGCTACCATTGGTGGGGAAATGTTAAGCTCACATTTTTGCTCCTGGAAAGAAAAAATGTTATATATGACACCTAAACTATAATAATGGTCCCTGCACAACATGTTTAATATAGGGCATTTTGTGAATTTAACCCCATGCAAATCGTCTCTTATATTTTTAGAGCAATTTTAAGCAGTGGCGACACAATTTTGACAACTCGCTCAAGCAAAAGCTATTACCTGTGCAAAAATCAGAAAAATTCATTGCGGGAATCTTGCCATATAGGCCTACAAAAATCCAGGGGAGGGTGGCCAAGAAATCCCAATTTCAGACGTCGCCAGTGGTTTAACACGTAAAAGCGAAATCTTGACGAAATATTCTGAATTTTTTATATGTTGTCAAGGAATATTTTCTTATTCCAAAACCGTTGGAGTTGAAGAATCAACTCCACTGGAAGGGTTATTTCTGATTTTTTTTTTTGTATTAATAACGAACGAGGACGAGGTCGTATGCATGGGAACACCCATGACCGACCCACATCAAGCACCCAAATTGGTTTGTGGTTTGCACTCCATATTGGTGTAATTTCTTTTGACATTTTTGGTGAATTGCTATAATGAATGAGGCTTGGCCGCCACCACCTGCAAAATCATTATTTGTATGTTATAGTACCCTCTGCCCATTTCCAGAGAGAGAGATGTGTTAAACTAGATATTAAAGAAAAATCACATTTGCTCGCAATACAATTTTGTAAAACTGTTGATATTTTTTGTTTTATTCTGGTTTTGTTATAATGAATGAGACTTTCAAACAGCTGTGCCCTGAAGAGAGTTGAGATTTTTCTATCATCTGAAACACTGGCTCAAGTGGTATTGCTTGAGTGCATACCTTGATTGGCTTAAAAAATGAATTAAAAAAAAAAATATCTGTCTGTTAATGCACAACTAGTTCAAATCTGTTAAGTAGCAATTAAATGGGTCATGCCACATTGTGCATTGAACAAAATGTCCTTTATTGTGGCTCATTATCGTCAAATAATGGTATCGCAATGTAAAAATTTGACAAAACTTAGTATTACTAAAAAGGTGAACTTCTGCCAGATCCCAATGACAAAACTTGGTATGTGGGTAGTGGTGCATATATACCCATCACTGTGCCATCAGTGCATATTCACAAGCTCTTAATTGCATATTTGCTCCCACCAGGGGGATCTTGAAAGTTTTAAAGGGCCATGGTCTGATAGCTAATAGCCTCATCCCAGGGACCCCAGATTTTACCGGAAGTGGTCAAAATTTTGGTATCAAGCTACTATTTTTCTCATAACCCTGTGAAATCTTAGGGCTAAAGGATGTTTGGTTTGGATGTTATGAGTGAAAATGTACTCCATTTTGGTTGACCAATATCAATTCTACACAGTACTCTATGACTCTATAAAATCATGTTTTTAGCGCTCACATCAAAACGGGTTGAAATATCGGCGCAAAACTTTACAGATGGGTTTGGGATGAAGGCGGGCCATGTTAGGAGCGTCTGTATCATGGATACACGCGGCCCTGGATCAGCTTGCTCAGTTGAATAAATCCTAACACACCACAAGCCATTGCCAATGACTTGTGGATACACTAAGAAGAAGGGATGAAGGCCATTTTATCAAAATTAAAACTTTATAGACTTAAAGGTGCAATGAGAGATTTCAATTCAACATTATTTCCTGTGATATGTAGTGATTTCATATAGATTAGACACCCAGTAGATCCCGTACCTTTTGTTTCTCTGCAGAAATAGCTTAAAATTAAAACAGAAGGTGATTTGCATATGCTTATATTTCAATAGAAAACATAGGCTGAATTTCGTATTTGCTCCTATACAAAATTAAAAATTTCACAATTTTTGAACCAATTAGAAACAGTTCTCAGCTTAATCCTTTCACATGGGGATATATTTGATAGAAAGCTTCACACCAGTGCAAAAATCAGAATTTTCACATTTTTTAGGAACACACATTAGGCCAAAAAAAGAAGTCTGTTTCCTGTAGCAGGTCTGAAAACTGCAATGCAAAATGCGTTTTTTTTATTTTTTTTTTACAATTCATGAAAAAGCAATGCGCAATGCGGATTTTAATTTTTTAAACAAAACTTCAGGAAGAAAATACATCAAAACAAAAGCCTTGGTTTCTTTTCAACGTTTATTAGGAACATTTATACCAGTTTCACATTAAAATGGTTTATATGACCATTTATTCTACATGCACTTGGTGCATCTTTACTGAATTTTCTTCCATGGCCTAAACTACACCATATATGAAAGAAAATTCAGTCATAATGCACCGAGTGCATGTAGAATAAATGGTCATCAAGAAACAAGTGTGTAACTTCACTTTTTAAATACAATCAGGGCCGGGGACTTGGATGGCACATGGCTGGGGAGTTTAACATTTGAAAAACACACCTCGTGTGCAAGTCCCGGTAATCCCCGGGTACCCAGGGGCCAGGGCATTTTTTGATAGGTGCATTACAACATTAAATTTTAACTTCGAGTTTATACCTCCCACTGCAGCATAAAAATGACATGAAGTATTTCAAAAATTAAAAAAAAATTCTCTAATACACAAGAATCATGACAGAGAACCACTGTAACCAATTTGGAGACAATTAATGCTGAAATATTCCATAAATATGACAAAATCAAGATGTAAACATTGGGTTGTCAAATTCGGAAGCCCAAATTCGCAGCCAAAGTCACCTGTATTCACTTATAGATGGTGATAGACTTTATTTGCCCACCAAAATGTCATCGCAACTTTAACTGCACAAAAGGTATAAAGTTTCTGCTAGACAATCAACATATGGATGGCAATTGAAATGCACAACTTGTCAACTACGTGAAAAAATTACAACGGCAACGCCGTGAACGCACTCAACTTCACCAGGCGTTGCCGTTGCTCTGTTTGGTCGATATCCACAGCAGTGTATGGACTTCAGTTTCCGAGACTGCTCAGTTCGACCCTCATGCATGAATTTTAATCGAAAACGTGGAAATGTCCCACTGTTTCGTCGACTAGAAATGTCCCACTTGTTTTGTCGTCGAGCTAAGATGTCCACTGTTTCGTCGACTAGAAATGTCCCCTGTTCGTCGACTATATAGTGCGACGGTTGGGAATACACGTGGATTGCTCCATGCATCACTGGTTTCTCCATTCCTACCGTTGGATATGGCAAAATATTCTAGTGGAAAGACAGTACATGGGGATGTACATTTGTTTTCACCAAGTCTTTGTTTAACTCCTTAAGCTTGTTTCCGGGATTTTTTTTTTCCGACGCGGATTTTTACTTTTTTTGATACAATATAATCAAAACACACAAGAGCACCATGGTGCTAGCTTCTCAGAAAAGTGGTGTTTGGGAGCCTGAGTGGAGTTAGTGGTTTTGGATTTTTTGCTCGTTAAAGCAATTCACAGCACATTTTTTTTAGAGTACCCCATTTTTCAAACTGGTTTTGCACAGTTATGTTGGTTAATTGTCTAGAAAACTACACCCGAACAAGTAATTGCTAAAAAATGCGTATTTATTATAAAATAAGCGATTTGTAGGTTGAAATTTGGGATCTAGATTGTACTTTCCAGCTCTGCCGGAAATTCTAAGGTTATGTTCCGTCCATGATGAAAATAGTGGCCACCTATAAAAAAATGACCTCTAACTTACTTGCCTGCCAATCAAACAACTAATGGATGACTGAGATACCTACATGGCTCTATTTCCCAGCTATTTCCACCTAGGGGGGGGGGGGGGGGGGGTGGAAGTTCGTTTCCCAGCACCATGGAATTATATTATCTCCCGATATTAATTATTCTAATTACAAAATTCCCCTTCAAGTTTGTGACACCTAGACATTTTCTAGCTGTTCGACCATTCACAGTAATAGTTTACTAGACAATTACATTACACCATGTAAAATCTAAAAATGTTTGAAAATTGGGGGCGCTCTTCAAAAAAGTGCTATTATTCCATAGGAACACGTGTACTCATATAGTTTCCTTTTTTTATGCATACGTAGAACTCACCACAATCCGGAGTAAAAAACCTACCAAGTTTTTTCATGATCATACACCAATGTTTACTGTGGATGACTGGTCATATGATATCCCTTGAAATGACTTTCAAAATTGTTGGCAACTTGAATGTTGACCACACTCACCGAATTTCCTTGCCGATCCATTCCCAACTCGCAAGAATCATCTTTATATGCCTTTGCTTGTGGATATGCATGCATGCAGCAGACACACCACACACCTACATATCTACACACATACTCTGTAAAACCATACAGACACAACATACACATACACACACGGACGGACATACGAATTTTATTAGTATGTGGTCCTTCCTGCACTCCATTGCAGACTACACAAAATAGGTAGGGTTTTTACTTTTAAAGTAATATTATTAAAAAGAAAAAAACGCATGACACATAATCAAATTAGGTGCAAACGTAGGCCTATATTGTAATTATAGCACATAAAGGTGCTACTTTAGGCTTTGAATTAACAATGATCAATGGTAGGGTTTAGATTAATTAAAGGCAAGATACAAGAGATCTCCTAGGGATCCGGGGCTCTGAATTTGCTCACACTTATCTCACATGCCTTCCACTTGAAGATGTTGAAAATTTCAGCTTTTTGTTTATTAGTTTTTAGAAAATTTCAAAGCCATTAAATAGGTTTCACCAATATTTGCTGCAAAGAGCTCAAGTATGTCAATAAAATCTTCAACCATTCGATTGACTACACTCTGAAATACATCGTCCCTTTTTTTGCTGTACCATGTGATTTACGAGGTTTTCGTGTAAAATTTTGACGGAAATCTTGTAAATTTGACCAGAATCTTGTCAAACTTGACTTTATTCTGGTCTTATTTTTTGAATGAAAACTGCGTTAAGATCATCTTTAAGCAAAGGCATTTTTAAAATTTGATATTAAAAAAGGGGAGCATAACGTCCCAAATTATTAAAAAATACAGCGTTCACAGAATGCATTTGTCCTCTGCATCGTGATTGGTAAATGAGGACAAGGGTCACATGAGGTGACCCACGCATGGGACACTATGGCACAAGTTTACTAAGTGTCATGAAAATCGATCGACATATGTGGATACACCAAGCAATTTATAATTCTGACCATTTAAGGTCACGCAGGTCACCACATGTGGACTCCCAAGGCTCACTGTAGCTCAGTGTCCAATATTAAAACGATCAACTATGTG
This sequence comes from Ophioderma brevispina, assembly GCA_023653785.1. Taxonomy (NCBI): domain Eukaryota; kingdom Metazoa; phylum Echinodermata; class Ophiuroidea; order Amphilepidida; family Ophiodermatidae; genus Ophioderma; species Ophioderma brevispina. The sequence continues at coordinate 145,546 of JAMKCH010010924.1, forward strand.
GATAGACCAAGCACTATTATAATTCTGACCATTTTCAGGTCCCATGAGGTCCCATAAGGTCACATGAGGTCACCAACATGTGGACCACTAAACAAGGGTCATTTATACCTTAGTGTCATAGAAATCGTCAACGTATGTGGAACACCAAGCAATTTTATAATTCTGATCAATTTCAAGGGTCAACATGAGGGTCACCAACATGTGGGACACTACCCAGAGGGAAATTTATCTACAGTGCCATATAAATCGATAGACATATGTGGAATCCACCAAACAATTTTTTATAATTCTGACCATTTTAATGTCACACAGTTTTACATGAAGGTGAGCAACGTAATGATCGACAATGTATGATCAGCAATATTAATAATTTTCCCTGACCATTTCAGGCCACAATGAGGTCCACAACATGTGGGACCAACGACCCAAGTGCCAATGTATCTAAGTGTCAATGAAATGATCGACATATATGATACCCCAACAATTTTTTAATTCTGACCATTTTAAGGTCCATGAGGTCACATGAGGTCATCAACATTTGGGACGCTACCCAAGTGCCACTGTATCTAAGTGTCATGAAAATCATCGACATATGTGGATTCACCAAGCAAATTTTCATAATTCTGACCATTTTCAGGTCAAATGAGTCAAAAATGGTGGGACACTACCCAAGGGTCATGCTATTGAGCTACATAGAAACGGATCAACATATGTGGATACACCAAGGCCAAATTTTATAATTCCTGATCAAATTTAAGGTCACATGAGGTTCACCACATGTGGGACACTACCCAAGGGTCATTCTATCTAAATTTCATAGAAATCGATCGACATAAATGGATACCTAAGCAATATGTTATAATCTGACCATATTCAGGTCACATGAAGGTCACAACATGTGGGACACTTCCTAAGGGTCATTCTATCTACGTTTCATAGAAATCGATCGACATATGGGGATAAACTAAGGCAATTTTATAATCTGACCATTTTAAGTCCCCACAAAGATCCCCCGCAAAGAATTCACATGAGGTCCATCAACATGTGGGACCCTACCCAAGGGCCACTGTATTTAATTCATGAAAACGATCAACAATTGTGGGATCACCTAGCAATTTCATAATTCTGACCATTTTAAGGCTCACACAAGGTCCACATAAGGTTCAACGACATTGTGTTAGCAGCTACCACAAAGGGCCAATGTATCTAAGTGTCAAGAAAATCGATCGAATATTGGATACACCAAGCACTTTTATAAGTCGACCAATTTAGGTTCAATTGGACGGCACCAATCATGGTAGTACAACTACCCAAGGGTCATTTCCTAAACAAAGTGTCATAGAAATCGATCGACATATGTTGTACACCAAGTAATTTTATAATTCTGACCATGCTAAGGTTTTACATGAGGTCACATGAGGTCACCACATATAGGACACTACCCAAGGTCTTTATTTAAGTGTCATAAATCGATCGACATTAAGTGGATACCCAAGCAATTTTTATAATTTCTGACCATTTTAAGGTCAACAAGGTCACCAACGGTGGGACACTACCCAAGGACAATTTGTATCTAAGTGTCATGAAACTCGGATCGACATTATGTGGATACACCAAGTAATGTTATAATTCTGATCATTTCATTTTAAGGTCACATGAGGTCACAAAAGTCACAAAGGTCCATAAGTCAATAACAATGTGGGACACTACCCAAGGGCCACTGTATCTAATGTCAGGAAAATCGATCGAATATGTTGAGACACCAACAATGTTAAAATTCTGACCATTTTAGGTCACACATGTCACAAGGGTCACTGAGGTCACCAACATGTGGGACCTACCCACGTGGCATTTAATCTAAGTGTCAAATAAATCGATCAACATATGTGATACATGTACCGTGCAAGTTTATAATTCCTGACAATTTTAAGATCACATGAGGTCCCACATGTATGACACTACCCAAATGGTCATTTTAGCTTTAAGGTCAAATGAGATCACAGAGGTCAAAGGTCACATGAAGTCACCAACATGTGGGACACTACTCCAGGGGTAGTTTATCTTAGTGTCATGAAAATCGATCGACATATATGTGGATACACCATACAATTATAATTCTAACCATTTTTTTGAAATTACCTCTAGATGACCTTTGACCCTACTCGCGAGAAAGGTAGCTCTGGGGCACTACCCAAGGACCATTACATGCAAGTGACATAAATGTGTGCATGTATGTGAAAACAGCAGGCAATTATGTTAGGCCTAGGGTTAACATTTTGACCACAGGCAGATACAAAGACTCGTACATCAGGTTTTCGGATCTAACATTAATGTTAAAACAAAATGTTCACATGTAGAACCTTACTTGGACTTCCCTTAAATAAAATCGTGTAGCACTTAATTTTTTTCCCTAAGTGTAGTGTGACACTTGCGAGCTAACCTTGGCCAAATTGAAGGGAGGAATACAACCTCTCTTCAGAGCTCTGATAAGTTATCAGAAGAACAATATGAATAAGGACATTTTCACTTTGTGGTCGTCGTTCTATATTACGATTTAATACGACTTGCCGAACCGCATGGGTAAAAATATTACCTAACCTGCAACCCCCCCCCCCCCACCTCCCTTATGCCGGTGTTGTAAAATAACAGGAATCCTAGGTGCGTACGTAATTAGGAAATCCCTATCTTACAAACATATCCACGTCCATACCTCAGAAAATAATTACGTCGTGATTTCTTCTGAGCCTATACTGCGATATATTTACAACCAAAGGCCGAGAAACCCGGGGGGGGGTTTTGTCTACACAAGTTTTAAGCATAAATTTCTGCTTCTAATTTGCCATGTCTTGAAACAGTATGGATGTGTCGCGGTAAAATTCATTAACTGCCTTGCATTGGCTTGCAAGGACCCGGGCCTGTAATATGGTAATTAGGTATTTGTAACTGCATGGACAAGGGGAGTGGGTCTCGTTTTGCACAGGTTCGTGGATTGTTTGTTCGATGAAAAAAATAACTTTAAAATATCATATGCATATTGTTTACACCCGTGTTTACACTGGACTTTTTTATGATTTTAATGAAGTTTTGTACAAGAATCCCAACCACACTCATCGAAAGGCCGGTCTAACACTGGTAATTGACAAAACTGTCCCATAGTAACGCGTATGGGGTCAAGCTGGATAATAATTCCGGTATGCGTACCTACCCAAATTGGCAAGGCCAACTCGACTCCAATGGGACCCCCTAGATTAACGAATTGTGTGGGTAGGTTCACCGATGTCACAGTCGGCCAACTCCTACCCTCCGCGTCAGGCAAATCCTGCACGCGTACAATTAAAATCCCTATCAATTACGGGATACTAATTGGTCACTTATACATATCAGTTAGGAATATCAGACCAATTCCCGTGCCTGTATACTTGTCGAAATAGAACTTGCAATACAACCAATCACCTATCACCACTAAAAGTGTTGTGTTTAGAGCTTTTATGAGTATTACATCTTGTATGCGTACTTGTTTGCATATTTGGGCATTCTACACGTTCTACAGTGCACATACTGGCCAAAAACTTGCCGAGGTTATGACGAAGTGACTGTAATGTACCCTTGCCATCATCCGGCCACATGTGTATAGAGGTCAGTGGGTATAGCTTAACACGTAGTCCGTGGTGTAACATATGGACTATTCCACACGGGAATGCAGTGGGATATGCGAATGCAGGGTTTGGGGGGGTTTTTATTTTTTAACTCCTTAAAATTGATAATCTAGCATAATGATATTTTAACTAAATTAGGTTGAGAAGTCCAAGCGACACCTGCATGAGTCCATGATCACACCTAGGTTAGAATCCGGATCATGTACATATCATGAAATAACGAGTCTAGAACGTTAAATGACATTCACAAATGTAACAATTTTCACAAACACCCTCAAGCAGCTCACACTCATCGAGGATTTGGTAGGTACGCATACCGGAATTTAGCCAGCTGCCTCGTTTCTCGCAATAGTAACAGCTAGGGCCAACTCGGCTCTGCTAAAGACTGCTATCCAGGTGGAGAGTGGTTCGGTGCATTTCCAGGTGGAAAAAAGGTTCACATCCCCACGCTACGCGTTTGAAATTGATAACATATAGCATTGCGTTGTACAATATTCCATCGTTCGTTTGTATTGTCACACTTACATGCAACACTATTAGGGAAATGTGATCATTATAAGTAAAATAACATGAAATGATGCTAAATATTTAACAAAAAATTTCATGTCCATACACGAATGTTGATCAATTCGTGTTTGCTCGTTTCAGCTGTGATGCGACCTCACGGGGGTCACGTGTGTTCTGTGAACCTTGGGCAAAATTGGTGACCAATGACCACGCTGATGATATAGCAACAATGTATAAATGCAAATTTGGAACGACCATTGCCTTCAAGTAGTGATGTACCATAAGCTACCAAACAAGAACGAAAATTTGTACATCTTGCAAACCTCAATTCACGTAAATATAGCCATGAATATAGTACCATGAAGTTAATAATAGTAACAATAATAACTTCATGCAAGAACCAGGGATCCTAAATAAACATTATTTCGAATTCGACCCCTTTTCCATCCTATTATTATTATTATTATCCTATAACTGATTCAAACAACCCTTTAAATTAAATGGTATATTCTTCACTTTCGTAGCCCCGACCTTTATAAACTCGAGGATGTTAAGAGGTGGGGCAATCATGCCCCGGGAACATGCGTTGTCAGCATGCCAACAGCCTGAGGCCGAACATACCATTACAAATAAAAAAAGTTAAATCGCCACAAACTCCTCCTTCGAATAAAATGAACACAAAACACCTACATGTACAAATAAATAATAAATATCATAACAAACTCCCTCTACAAATATAAAAATAAATCTATTAATAAATACAACTAACATTAAACAAAAAACATAGGCACAACTCAGAAATAAAACAATATTGCCAGAGCTATCGCACATGCGCATGGACAAGGGGAGTGGGAACCTCCCCTAACAAAACTTGGTATGCGCCCACATAAATATTCATTTTACAAATGCCTGCTGCAACTTCATGCAGACGATGCGCTTACATCCTTGAACGAATGGATTTGTACGTAAACGTAAATATAATCACAGTACACAGTACAATCAGTGACTGATTCTTTGCTCGTGTTGTTATTCGAACGTATATTTTATCTAGGTTTCGCTATTAAAAATCGCGCTTTCGACGGCCGCGTTCGCTACTACAACAAACACATACGTGAGTATTGACTCTGATATCTTGGGTACGGGGTTACACATGCGACAAACACAAAAACAAACGGGAAAATAACACACTTCTAGGCCGATTTTGCTTACGAAATTCATTCAGCTTGAAGAGCACATCCCACACTTTCACACGACCAATTTTGAACAAATATGCTCAATCGAGGGCAACGGAGATACGCCTAGACTTTTTCGCCCGCTCTGCCGAATCGGTACGATTAGATTAGCTTCACTCATGAAGCTAAAAACTACGCGGGATTTAAGGCAGAATGCAGGCGAAGTCTCAGATCTTCCTCAGATTCCACCCAGCTGTACATTCCACGCTCTCAAAAACGTGCTGGGGATTCATCCTTTCATGTTGCTGCTGCCAAATTGTGGAATAAGCTTCCCTCTAATCTGAGAGAGTCTGTATCATTGCCTGCTTTCAGACGTGCACTTAAAACTCACCTCTTTTCAGCATAATGTTGCTGTTTACACTGTTGTTTTTTTCATGTATATGTTTCAGCGCTGTGTTCTTTGTAGAGCGCTTTATAAATGCTTTGTAATAATAATAATTTAAGGCCGATAAAAAGCAATGCGCGCGCGTCACGGGAAACAGACTTGTTTCTTTTTTTGGCCTTATTCGAAATATATTGTTGCACCTTTAAAATCGGGTCATCCCCTTTACCCTGCATTATATTCTATAGTGTATGTCAATAGTGTGAAAAGCGAGGCTTTTCTCCCCTATAAGAGCTGAAAATTTTGTTTGGGCATGCACAATGTTATCATATATCGTCGGCCGCGTCACATATTTGACATTTTGGACTTTTTGGAGAAATTTGGCATATACGTTTGTTTTGTACTATTCTACATATTCACCAAATTTTAAACCCTAAAGTGGCTTAATTAGTAAAATATTAATTAACTAATTATGAAGTATTTACAAAACGTTAAATTGTCTGCATCACATACAGTAATGACGTATTTGTCAAAAATCTATACTGCACAGGCCCATAGCATCGTATCTGCATTTTGAAGTATTCGCCGTGTCACATAGTGACGTATTTGTGCGACGTATATTGCAGTTCACGGTAGAATTGGTATTTTGTCGTTTTCACATAGTCACGTATTTGCGCAAACGCGTCACATAACGACGTATTTGCACTTCGTATTTGTTATTTACATGTTGAAATTGCTGAGTTGTCGTTTTCACATAGTGACGTATTTTATTTAACATCATCTTTTCGCATATCTAAATAAATTGGAAGCTGATTAGTTAATTATATTTGAAATTTAACTTATTTCGGCGATTTTCCACTAGGTCTTAATTGAAATATATGTTTTAATTAACAGTATGGGGCAAATTAAAATCGCAAAATCTTCAAAGCTGTTTTTCTCCAAATGCATATTTTGCAAATACGTCAGTATGTGACGCGGCCGATGATATGTTGTCTTACCCACCTCCTCCTAGCATCTTACCATTTCAAATTCATCACTGGTAAAATCTTCTTTTTCCACTGTCTTTACTAGAGGCACTATCTTCTGTTTTAGTTTCTTGGCTTCCCTAGCTGGCAGTGTTATTCTCAGTCTCATCTGGGCTCTGTCAATTTGGATGGTTTCTGTTTCTTTCAACTTCCTGATCACATCCAATGCCTGTAATAATTTGTGCGTGAGAGGAATGAGCGAAGGGATGGAACAAAGAAAATTAAGAAACATAATGTACATGTAAAGTGCTATACTTAAAGAGATAAGCAGTGATTTGCTGATCCGAAACATCGAAAAAATCATCAAAATTTGTATTTTGGTATTTTTGTGACTGGCATGGGTGTGCTAACATAACCTGCAAGTGGTTGGCTTGAAATCCGTGTATTAAAAGACATATGGCAGTACTTTTTATCTGATTTTGTAATTTCTATACGTTCGTATCAAAATTCCGACTTGCGATTAAAAAAGCCTTTCTGTGTGAATATCCCAGATTTCTAAGTGTAATATTGTGCACCATGTCCTGTACAGTTTGACCTCAAACACAAAATATTATTGATCTTTGTTTATTCTGTACTGGTGTAAACCACAAAAAGCTGTTTTGTGTAGATTTTCAGACGTCATCGCTGAATGTCTATTTTTGGGACAAATTTCCTCATATACTTCATTTTTTCACTATTTTGTGTTTTTGTTTCTACATTAAAGTAGTTTAATGGAATTGTACGTACTTATCTTTGATTTACAAGCAAAAAAATGTGTTTCCTCATTTTTTTAATTTTCTCGCATGATCGCTGCTAATCCCTTTAATTTTTGTCATCATTTCCAAGATATCATTGTCATATTGTTTGGCTAGTGTGAATCAAGAGAAAAAATTTGTTATTCCAGGTACCGTAACATCTTCAGTGGTCTGGGAGGAAGTATACCCAAAGGAGTCACACACATGATTTTTTGTTTGGGGGGTGGACCTTTTTTGGTCTAAGTGGACCTAACCCCCCTAAAATGGTCCTTTTTTGGACTTTGTTAACATTTTATCACCAAAAAGTGGACGTTCATGTCAAAATTTCTCTAAATTTTGAAACTTTTAATCAAAAAAATCAGCAAAAATTGGACCTTTTTCCCCTTTTGTGGAACTTGGGGGGGGGGAGACAGCATTTCAGGGTCATGGGACATGCTATTGCTCCATTCTGGAGACTTCTGTCGATGGGAGAGAGGGGATGCATTTTGACAAATATAACACTCCTAACTCTCCTCACCATATCCTCGTGGGGCCAATAAAAACGTGTGTATTATAAAAACATTATTTGCTAAATTCCCTAATTTTTAAGCCTCAATCTAGAAATCTCAATGGACACTAATGCAGATTGGGGGAGGGAGGTCAAGCTCTGGCCAAAAAGGGGAAAATGTCAATGGGGACAGCCAATCTTGAAATCAGAAGGACGTACCCTCTAGCCCCACCCCATTAAAATAAAATGTGCACTGTGGAGCTTGCGCTGATAGCAACCTCCTTGATAGGTCAGTGCACACTTTCTATAGGTCCTTCTTGATGGCTGGGCCTGTTGCGTATGTGTGATAAATGATAAGGTCTCTGATTTCAACACTTTCATCTTTTCTTATGGATGCAGAAATTCACTGGTCCAAGAGAGAGCTAAGCAGCAGTGTGTTTTGACGTCTGGGCATTGTCCTTTTATTTGAGTGAGGTCTTCTATTCTCCACCAGTTGATGAGGTTATGCAATATCCAGCTGTAAAGTTAATTTGTAATGTTTGTTTTGTGCTTTTCTTCCTTTTCTTTGCTCTTTGCTCGCATGTCCCATTTGCCTAGGCTAATGTATTTTGTTTAGGTTAGTGTTGGTATGGAAGGTATCTGAAATCAGGAAAGATCGAGACTTAACCGATCTATCTTTGGGCTGTCCCCTTGTGGCGCCTATATCCCCATGTTTCAGTATGGGTGGCAACTTGGTTCATGACTTTTACCCTCTCTTGCACATGTATTTTATATCCCTCATCCTAATTGCTGTTTGTGTTTATAGTTTTCTACCAGTCTTGGCAATTTTCCATTTTTTGCATAAATCCTCTTATGTTTAGAAGGTATGTGTCAGCACCCTTGTGCTGTATGTTTTTAACACAAATTTCTGATTTTTGCACACATTTTTAAACAATCAAACTTTGTTCTATAGGTTATCCAACAAGGTGTATCAATGCCGAACAATCTTGAGCTGTATTTTTTGCCGATTAAAACCACTATTTGAACATTTTAAAGTCACAAAAACCGCTTGCTCTAAACGGCGGGAATATAAGCACAAAGTTTCCCGCCGGCATGCCGCAAGGCGCACAATCGCGTCGCGCGGTGAATTTTTGCTGCGTATGAAGCGTGGCGCGTGTTTAATGTACTTTTGCGCGAACGCATCGTGGAACAACAAAAATAATATTTTGAAATTAAACAACGCGCTAATTTTAGACAAGATGAAAGTTCAATTTCTTCTAATTTGTTCTGGTTAGAGACAAATATGTTGATTCAATAGTGCATAAAGATGTATTTTTGATCAGCGTGCCCACATACTCAATTATGAAGTTCAAAGATAAAGTTTTATTGATAAAGAGACAGCTTGAATGGGCGTGAAACGTCACTTTTGTAACTAAAACATGGATTTTCTCAAATTTCACTTATTGCAAAATTTGGCTAAATTTTCAGACAAGATTAACTCCAAAAATACCCGAATAAAGGTAGTTTAACTTTCCTACGATACAATTGGTCTCTCTCTCCGGGACGGTTTTTTCTCAATTTTTCATTTTTCGATTTCTAACTAAAGATATTCTCCAATATATACTCACATTTTTGGAAAAGAAAAGTAAATCACACTTTTTTGACATTTTCCCCTTATATTTCGAAAAGTAGCTCTATTTTTTAAAAAGTAAAAAACCGTCCCTAGACAATTTGCTCGTTTCTAAAAAATAACATAAGATCATGAAAATTCCAATTGTTGTTTGTATCGGTCCCTGAAAATTTTGGGGCAAAATCGGGTTTTTTTAAGTAGTTTGTCTCCAAATAAACAGAGAGTTTACATTAATCTGATCCATCATCGGTTTCATTGTCCACTTTTCTTCTAGCAATGTATCTTTTACATAATAATCAAATATTTGCAAATTACAACCAAACGAGTAGATCTACTACTCGGAAACTCAGTTTCACACTGCCCTTAATCTAGTTTTTCTTGCTATTTCATATCACGGCCTGGCGGCGATGCTCGTCTTGTAATTGGCGGCGCAAATAGTCTTCGTCACTGCAAGTGCCATTTACTTCCATCAAACCACCACCAACCACTGGGCCCTTGTGGGAGGTCAAGGGTTAGTAAATGTGATGGGGTGTGAGGCCCGGGGGTTTGCAGTTGTTTGGTTAGGGACATGCCTTTGAGAATCTGGAATTGGGACCCATACATTATTACACTTTTTGCCGAAAAGCTAGGACCATAGCATAACATAGATGCAATTTTTTGCCAATCTACTAAACACAATTTCTTCTTCAAAATTTGACCTTTTAAAAAAGCAAATTTTGGAAAAAATTTGGCTTCAATTGAGGAAATTTGGACTAATTTTCCAACATATTTTAGAAAAGTTGAAAAAAAAATGCCCTATGGCTATAACCCAAATTGGCCTTGAAACATGGGGATCATGATATACCATGCTGAAATTAGACCCATGTTTTGTGGTCTGCCCACCTATGGTCATTTATGTTGAGGTCCCCCCCCATTTGGTGATGGGTCCCTCTTGGATCTGCAAAGGTACAAAGAGAAAGTTTTTTCTGTTGCACTGAGAGTGGCCATGTCATTTCCAATGAAGGATCAGTGAGCTTGTACGACTTGGTTTTTAACTGCTAAGTTGCTTATTGCCCTACTACAAATTGCCTGGATGAATTGGGATTCAACTAAAATTCAGTTAACAAAAAATTTATTTAATCTATTATTTTTTATTGTAACAAATTAAACCTAAAATTTTTGTACATACATGTGGTTTTGTACATACCTGCTGTTTTGTACATACCGTACCTGTTTTGTACGTACCTGTTGTTTTGTACACACCAGTTGTTTGTACATACCTGTGGTTTGTACATATGTTACTTTGTACATACCTGTTTTGTACATACCTGCTGTTATGTACATACTATGCTGTTTTGTACATGTTTGGAACATAGCTGCTGTTTTGTACATGTTTGGAACATACCTGTTTTGTACATACACTTTCTCTTCTGTACATTACCATCACTGTTTTGCACACAACTGTTGTTTTGTACACACCTGTTGCTTTGTACATACTTGCTATTCTGTACATATCTGCTGTCTGTACCTGGGGTCCGTTCCCGAAACTCAGTTGTAAATCTACGTGCATATTATGTCACGCCTGAGTGGACCAATTGGTCCAAAGCAAAATGTGTAACTGGTATGAAAATGCCCCTGTTATGTAGGAACATACTGCATGGTTTAGTATACCCATAGAGTTAAGACGCCAAGTTTGGGGAACGGGCCCCTGCTTTTTGGTACGTTTGGAACCATACCTGTTTGTACATATGTTTACTTGTACATACCTGTTTTGCACATACATGTACACTTGCTCTTCTGTACATTACCATCACTGTTTTGTTACACAACTGTTGTGTTTGTACACACCAGTTGTTTGTACCTACCTTTGTTTTGTACATGTTTGGAACATCCTGATGTTGTACAATATGTTTGACTTTGTACAATACCTGTTTTGTACATACACTTTCTCTCTGTCCATTACCATCCTGTTTTGTACATACATTTTGCTTGTTACATACCTGCGGTTTGTACATACCTGTGGTTTGTACTATTTTAATTTTTACATACCTATTTTGTACATAACCTGCTTTTTTTGTGTTCTTATTGGGTTTCACTGAGATGGTACATCTTTTCATGGCCTTTTCTATCATGCCGACTGTATAATGCCTCTTGGTCTCCGGATTAACACATTTCTCAGCTACTTGGTTGCTATGTCTGTAACATAGACCAACTGCTGATTCCCCCTTTCCTTCTCAGAAACTTGGAGCTCACCCGCCCTTAGCAGGCCTGAGAGAAACAAGATTGAAAATAGAGTTTTGGTGAATACAATCAAGTCATATCAATGCTCATAGCATCATAACTTGAGCTCACCCTTACTAGGATTTGAGAGAAACGAGATATAAATAGAGGTTGAGTGTAATACAATCAGTCATATCAATGTTCAATAGCATCATAACTTGGAGGCTACCCTTAGCAGGATCTTGAAAGAACGAGATATGAAATAGAGTGTGAGTGGGATACAATCATTCATATCAATGCTCATAGCATCATACTGGAGCTCACCCTAGCTAGGATCTTGGAGAGAAACAGAGATATGAAATAGAGTTTGAGTGTAATACAATCAACATAATTCCCCAATGCTCATAGCATAACTTGGAGCTCACCCTTCTAAGATCTTGAGAGAAATAGAGATATGAAAATAGAGTTTGAGTGTAATACAATCATTCATATCAATGCTCATAGCATAACTTGGAGCTCACCCTAGCTAGGATCTTGAGAGAACGATAGATCTGAAAATAGAGTTTGGGTGTAATACAATCATTCATATCAATGCTCATAGCATCATAACTGGAGCTCACCCCTTAGCAGGATCTTGAGAGAAACAGAGATATGAAATAGCGTTTGATGTAATACAATCAGTCCATATCAATGCTCATAGCATCATAACTTGAGCTCACCCTAGCTAGGATCTTGAGAGAAACCGAATATGAAAATTAGAGTTTGAGTGTAATACACTCAGTCATATCAATGCTCTAGCATCATAACTTGGAGCTCATTCTTAGCTCTGATCTGAGAGAACCGAAATGACAATAGAGTTTGGGTGTAATACAATCATTCATATCAATGCTCATAGCATCATAACTTGGAGGCTCACCCTTAGCTAGGATCTTGAGAGAAACAGAGATATGAAAATAGAGTTTGAGTGTATACAACAGTCATATCAATGCTCATAGCACATAACTTGGAGCTCAACCCTTAGCTAGGATCTTGAGAGAAATAGGATATGAAATAGAGTTGAGTGTATACATCAGTCATACATGCTCATAGCATCATCAACTTTGGAGGTCACCGTAGCTAGTATCTTGAGAGAAATAGAGATATGAAAATAGAGTTTGAGTGTAATACAATCAACATAATGACTACTATGCCTCATAACTTGGAGCCTCACCCTTAGCTATGATCCTTGAGAGAAACAGAGATTGACAATAGAAGTTTTGAGTGTATCCAATCAGTCATATCAATGCTCATAGCATCATAACATGGAGCGCACCCGTATCTAGGATCTTGAGAGAATAGAGATATGAAAATAGAGTTTGAGTGTAATTACAACATCATATCAATGCTCATAGCATCATAGTGGAATTATGGGTCAAAGATCAAATTAAAAAAAAAAAAAAAAAAAATAGATTTTGGGTGTATACCATCAGTCATATCAATGCCAAAGCATCATAACTTGGAGCTCACCCTTAGCAAGGATCTAGAGAAACAGCAGATATGAAAATAGAGTTTGGTTGTAAATACAATCAGTCATATCAATGCTCATAGCATCATAACTTGGAGCTCACCCTTAGCAAGATCTTGAGAGAAACAAGATATGAAATAGAGTTTGGGTGTAATACAATCATTCATATCAATGCCTCATAGCATCATAACTTGAGCTCACCCTAGCAAGGACTTGAGAAAACAGAGATTAAATAGAGTTTGGGTGTAAACAATTAGTCTATCAATGCTCATGCAGAATAACTTGGAGCCACCCTTAGCAAGGATTCTTGAGAGAAACAGAGATATGAAAATAGAGTTTGGGTGTACTACTCAGTCATATCAATGCTCATAGCATCATAACTTGGAGCTGCAACCTTAGCAAGGATCTTGAGAGAAACATAGATTGAAAATGAGTTTGGGTGTAATACAATCAGTCATATCAATGCTCATAGCATCATAACTTGAGCTCACCCTTAGCTCGGATCTTGAGAGAAATAGAGATATGAAAATAGAGTTTGAGTGTAATACAATCAGTCATATCAATGTCATTGAGCATCATAACTGAAGCTCACCCTAGCTAGGTCTTGAGAGAAACAGAGAATGAAAATAGAGTTTGAGTGTAATACAATCAGTCATATCAATGCTCATAGCATCATAACTTGGAGCTCACCCTTAGCAAGGATTCTTGAGAGAACAGGATATGAAACAGAGTTTGGGTGTAATACAATCAGTCATATCAATGCTCAAAGCATCATAACTTGGAGCTCACCCTTAGCAAGGATTCTTTGAGAGAAACCAGAGAATATGAAAATAGAGTTTGGGTGTAATACAATCAGTCATATCAATGCTCATACCTCATAACTTGGAGCTCACCCTTAGCAAGGATCCTTGAGAACAGAGATATGAAAATGAGTTGGGTGTAACTACATCAGTCCAATCAATGCTCAAAGCATCATAACTTGGAGCTCACCCTTATCAAGGATCTTGAGAACGAGATATGAAAATAGAGTTTGAGTGTAATACATCAGTCATATCAATGCTCATAGCACTAATGTGATAAAATTCAGTCAAGCCTTCCAATGATCCCACAATCTCAGTTTTGATGGCATGGGTGGTGGGGTTGAGGCCAGCAGACTGGCTGATGACGTGGGTGGTGGGGTCGAGGCTGATGATCAGGTGGTACCCCTTTAAAAAGATCAGAGTAACACATCCTTTATAACCTTGCATTGGAATATACAGTGTGTTCACTGATGTGCTTACTGGACTTTCACAACTGAGATAGGCTATCAGTGACAAAAAGAGTGTCTATTTAGGGGGCTATTTGGAAATTTTGAAAGCAAGACGAACTTGTATTTATGCTATGTGTAAATCGATCTCGCCAAGTGCCACAATCACTGACAAGTGACAACCGTATACCAGACCATCTTCTTAATTCTGGCAAACACTCCCTTAAACCCTGGACCACTAGACCACTCTACTTAAACCATGCAATGTCCTTCCACCCTCAAAATCAATATATGCACTTTTTTTTGCATCCACAGTGAACATTTTTCTCATGGACGGACAGACATGAACTCCATCCGTAACTCACCCAAAAATAACTCTAAAAACAACTCATCCATAACTCCATCCATAGTTAGTTAAACCAAAGTTTTAAATCCAAAACTCATCCAAAATCAACTCTAAAAACAATACTATCAATGAACTCCATCCATAACTCACAAAAAAAAACCTCTAAAAACAACTTGTTGATGAATGCCACCCACAGCCCACCAAAATGTAACTAAAAAAACATAACTTGTCAAATATCCCCGGGACCACCAGCCCACACTACTTAAACCATGCAATGTCCTTCAACCCCCAAAATCAATATGCACCAATTTTTGCATCCAGGGTGATTTTTTTCTCATGAACGGACATACAAATGGATGCAAAAGCAAACTGGCCAATGCATTCCATCCATAACTCACCAAAATAACTCTAAAACACCATAACTTGTTGATGAACTCCATCCATTACTCACCAAAATAACACTAAAAACATAACACACTGATGAATACCATCCATAACTCACCAAAGAATAACTCTAAAAAAATTAATTCATTAATGAACTCTATAACTCACTAAATGTAACTCAAGAAACATAACTTGTCAATGAACTCAATATAACTCGCCAAAAATAACTCTAAAAAAACATGACTTGCTGATTAACTCCACCCATTAATTGACTGTTTACATTTTCCCACCCCCTGACAGACCCAGGGAGAAACCCTGGAGAATGAATCACAAGGTTAGTTGGAACCCTTGGCCTCCGGCAAAATACCCAAGTTTGGCTGCTCTAAAAAAAGGATATGGCCAAATGTTGACCTTTTTTGACATTTTCCCACCCTCTGTCAGACCCAGGGGAGGACCTTTGAGAAATGGATTACATGGTTAGTAGGGGCTTGTGCCCTCCTACAATACACCCAAGTTTGGCTACTCTAGCTCATCTAAAAAAAAATTGCCAAATGTTGACCTTTCTTGTGCAATATTGACCTTTGACATTTACCTAGTTATTAGGGGCTTGTGCTAGAAAAAAATGAAATGGCCAAATGTTCCAGGATTAACATTTTTATCACACACGGATGGACGGACATACATGTAGTAGTAGTAGCAATAGTAATAAATCCAAAGTTTGAAATCTGGTTTTGTGCCCGTAAAATGGGGGTGGCCAGATTCAACTCACACTCGAGTAGTAATGGCCCTACTCCCTCCTTCCACTTTACCAATTCAATGCATCCTCCATCCTCAACCCAACCCTCCTGCTCTTCTCCTCCACTTGCTTCTTCCATCCATGTCTTCTTTGGTTGTCCCCTCCTCCTCAAACCGCCCACCTCAAACTCAAAAGCCCTTCTTAAAACATGCTCGTCATCCTTCCTCAGCAGACAGCACATGCCCATATTCGCCTTCGCTTTGATCTTCCAAACCCAACATCTGCATCAATTCCTCAGTCTTCATCCTATCCATTAAACTTCCACCACACATCGCTCTCATCATTGCTATCTCTGTCCTCAAAATATTAGGGCCAAGACTGTCAGCAATGATGGTGTCCAAATTTTCAAATCAAAACCCGTGCTTCTCTTCCTCGATGGGGAAAACGTTAGTACAGGGGTAAACTGTTGTTGTTGCTGTTATTGTTAATTACCATACAAAATACTATTACAGCTGCATGCTAAGAAAGTACTGCATCTTAGATTAGAGCCTCAAAATTGTCATCACACATCACTAAGAACCAGGTTACACACACCTTTATGCATATTTCATTGAGGTCTTCAGTATCAAATGCTTTGTGCAAGTCTTCTCTTTTTGCTACTTGACCTTTTGATACATTGGTGAAAACAGTGTTTGTCTGCAGAACTTCATCAAGATCTTTCTCTCTGAAAAAGAAAACAAGAACAATATACTTGTATGTTAGTCTGTGAACTATAGGTAGCTTTTCTTTTCTACACCTCTTTAATGGTGTTATAAGATTTCCCTGAGAAAAGGCTATTTCCAATTATAGTTGGCTCTGCATTTTGATGTTATGATTAACGTTTGCCCCATAGGCCTTGTGTTTTTAATTTCTGATGTTTACGGCAGAAAATCAAATTACAAATTTCTTCCAGAGTAGACCGAGTTTGCGCATAAATTAGTCATATTATGATCTGGCATAATCTTACAACGCGTCGCTAAAATTTGCGTTGACTGCTTATCACGCTGTACTTACCTAGTAACAAGCATCCTAGTAACGTAAAATACGTTTGCGCGATTTTCGTATATATACAACAGAGGTCAATTGTATTTTATTGCGTGCTACGCTCGGCGCAAATCACTACTGCAATCGGGCAGGGCACGCGTCTCAGATTTGATTCGCAGACATAAATAGGCACACACATAACACCTATACGGTTTTCATAAATCTCAACTTTTTTAAGTAAATGGGGGGGGGGGCAGAGAGTTTGGATAACAAAATGCCCTTTAGGCATGTATTATACCGTGTAATTCCTTCTTACATTACAGGTTCCTATTACACAAAAGTGTACCGTGCACACATTTTTCCATCCATGGAAAAAATAGCTATCATATAAAGATGGTGAGTACCCCACAATTATACAGCACCACATTCATTTTTATACTAATTTTCACTCAAAGAAATCGATTTGTTACTATTTAATACAGATCTAACTCATTTTCATTTATAGCTCATTATACTTATATTGGAAAATTTTTGCCCCTTAGTTTGTCATTTGTTCCCCTCATCTATAATCATGTAATTCAGTTACAGACACTATCGGTGATTTGAAAATATTTAAAATGTACGGAATGAGCTTCAAAGTGAAGGATAAGTCTGTAGAATTCTCATAGTTACCTTTACAGCTGTAGAATTAACGAAAAGGAAGAAACTGCAGTGTCCAGATACGATTCTCCATTCAATTACTTGTTTGTAGTAATTGTCCGTTCGGACAGTATGACTAAAAGATCTGATTCTTTCCTTATTAAAGGTTTTTCTTCTGGTCCTTATCATTTGCAGGGTATGTTAGGATACCTGTACTTGTTTACGACATGCAAAAATCTGATTTTGATGATTTTTTCGATTTGCTTTATTTAGCAAATCACGATAGTGTCCCTTTAATGTCCCAATGGGTAAATAAATGTGGGTGCAGCAAAAACTGAAGTGAAGGAGTATGCTGCATGCTGTTTTACTATTCATAACAAAATGAAATGGGGAGACTGTTGTTACTGATGCTGTTAGGACCCTTTTCAATTTCATGCAAATAAAAAAAAAAGCATGGTGACGGTCCAGCATTTCGTGTTTCTAGCCATGATACACTGCACCGATTATGTATCTGCTGTGATCAGAGAAGGTTTAGTTACAATGTATTGAATTCATGAGTTCTGTTTTCCTGAGACGTTGATCAAAGTCAAAATGACATAAAATAACATTACTTACGTTTTATTTCGCCATGACATCACTTTATTCTTGTAGCAGGCGATCTCGAATCTCTGCCCGCTTTTTTTCATGCGCACTATGGCACCATTGTCAGCGATCTTGTTTGTGGGTGTAACTATCGACTTTTCTTTTCCTAAATCAGCGGTTTCTTCGTATTGGTATAAGGGTCATGCGACAATGTTTTCAGGACAAGGAACGATTGGCACAATCACGTTTGTCCGTTCAGGGCTCAATTGCAACATGCCTGATTCATGTTTATAAACACGGGCCACTTTTCCCATTTCCATTTCCGGGTCAAGGTTATTGCTGTGTATCGGTGTTTCTGAAATAAACATAGTAACTTCAAATTGTCCATGTTTTTTACCATTTGTACTAAAATCATAACTCAAAAATAAAATTGGAAGATATGAAAGGTCAGTTAAGTATAATCCTAACATGATTATTCAAGAAATTGATCTTTTTGATGCATAATAGTGTATCAAATCTAATTACATGAAAATAACTAGATGCCTATAAATAGAATGAAAAACAAGAAACGTAGATGTTGTCTGCACTTGATGATGGACATCCGTGCAATAGGTCTGTTGGTAAATCGCTATTTCCAGCTAACCCAATGCCGATGAATTGAACTATAGAGTCCTCCGCAGGATGATCACGTAGTGTTTAAGTAAATTGGAAGATCATGGACGGGGTGGGCGACAATCCGCTGTACATCCCCAGGGTCTTCCCAGGTAGAAAAAGAACAACTTCAAGTTGCAGTTGCAATGTACATCACTTTATGAACCGCATGCTGATTCAATTTGTTTGAACCCACATCTCATTCATGTTCAATGTTGTTGGCTGCTGAATCTGTGTTGTAGAATCCCCGTGTTTGTGCATCGCCTTTCATGTGCTTTTCAGTCAAGCGCAGGTCACACAAAATCCAATAATCTTGCTTATTTTCTTTGCACAACTCAACTGACTTCGAATGCTATACAAAAGGCAAAATAGATTTGTTTAAAAAGCCTTACTCCCATCGGCTGTGAGTCTGTCTATCCCAAACTCACATGCACACCAATAGGTAGCGCGTTCCGTAGCGTTGTCCGTACCTAGTCCTGATGCTCATGACAACTATAGTCTTAACTTTTTTATGTTGATGTATCATAGACAAGTCACGAACGAGTTGTGTGTAGTGAAAAGTGCCATTTAAGCCAAGACCCACAGACAGCTTCTGCTCTAACCTTACATCTGCAAAGTGGCTTAAATATTCATTATTTGCAATAAACGTTTTATTGGAGCATCTTGAAAGTCTTCTGCATCATGTTATAACCATTTTTCCAGATTAAAATTCACATTAGAATTTTCAGGAAACTTACCCTTGTTGTGTCCTACATTGGGCTGCCAAATTTGGCAGCCTCTGTGTACATGTTGACATGATTCATGAACTTTTTGGGAACAAATTGTAGCATCCGTTAACAAATTGGTAAGACAATTATTCTACAGACTCGACGAGATGCTATGTATGTCAAAAGAAAATTATTTTTTTCTTTTATTTAGAAATATACATCTCAAACATCTCGAACCTTAAATGGCATTGGAACTCCACAGAACAGTTGTAAATTATGGCACCAAAGATTAGGCCAAATTTTAAAGATTCAAGATGCCATAAGTTACAAGTATTGGAACTATGTCCGTACCTACATGTACCTCCTACAACGCTACGCACGGGAGGGTATTAAAACAAGCGCGGGTGGGTGCGCCAGTGGATCCGATGCTAAAAGCAATTCAGAATCAGTACAAAAACAGCACTTATTGAAAATCTTTACCTTTGATGTAAGTCCTAAATTAATATGTTATATTAACAACTTTGGTTCCTTGACTATTTTTCCATTCATGGTTAAATCCTGATGATTTTGAAACGGTGATTTCTTACCATACAAACCCCCAATTAAAACATAGCAGTCGCCCACTAGATCAGTGAGTTGCCCCTGGATTGTTCCCCGGTTTCTTTTCTTTAGAATAGGCACGAGCACGCTTATTTTCGCTGATTAACAATACAATTCCGACATACCCCCGGAAGTAAGTGGGAGACGACTGTAACATGTTTAAATTCAATTTTTTCGGTCCATCTGTGCTTTTAGGGTCAACATTTCACCGCTTTAAGCATGAGCTGTGGTTTTTGTATTGTAACGGGACACCATTTTTGGCCTTGTGTACTAAACTCATTCTAGGCCTGAGCTAGGCTAGGCCTGTCAACCCTTTGATTGTTCTTGACGGCGCAGCATTTTGGAACTTTTTAGGGACGATTCATATCGTTGAGAACATTGTTATATGTCAACTGCTATGATTGGTTGATTATTTTTGAGAAATATGCCAAATTCTGTCATGTAATTTCATAGTTCGCCGATTGTTTACGGTGTGTTCCAAATTATGTAATCTTTTGTGCCAGTTTACTCTCCTGTTTCGCTATCTTAACTCATATTTTGTACTCCAAGGTTTGATAATATGGTATGCAGAATGTCTTGAGTACCATATCACATAGTATTTTATTTCCTTGGCAATCAGATAATAAAGAAAATTAGCAGTTTGAAGTGTTTATTTTACTCACTAAAGCCACCATTTTAGTGGTAGCAGGTCGTGAGTAGCGTGTCTAGAAAATTGTTGATTCCTAAATGTTGTAATTTTCGTAATTGTTTGGGATTCTAAGAAAGTAAAATGCGCTAGTAAATGTTTTGTAATTTGAACGTAATTGAATAATTTAACATTTGTGTTTATTTGTCAAGGTTTAATACTTGGAGTAAAATCCTAAAATTGTAGCTTGTCTTTTCACTCTAAGGGAACCTTTGTTTTTCTTTTGAGCGAGCAGCGATTACTAATTTAGCTACTATTCCCAATTTAGATGCTCAGCCAATGAGAGCTGTGGATTTGTAAACGCATAACTTTTAGCCAATTCACTTTAAAGCAGGGTTTATTCGTGAGTCTTGTTGTTACATCTGGGTTTGTTTTTAGACACAGGCTCATTCGGGGCTATCCCCCCAATAAGGGCTACATAGCCACAAGCTAGCCAACCATAGCCAGCGTGGGAATAGCAACCACTTCAATAAAATTCCAAAATAAACCTGAATCCAAAAGTCAGAATGGATGACTCCGGAGCTCGAGGACAAGCTCTAGTGGCCGGTGTCCTCCCTAAATCAAATCTGGCTAATTGCCTGAATGGGGTGTAGCAGCACTAGGCCTACAATATATTGGTCCTGAGATTAAAAAGGCTTGGCTACCATTGCCGCAGAAAAACTTGGCCAGATTAAACTGGTTCATAGCTGATCAATGATGCATATCGATGATTATTGGTGATTGAATATAATAAATTATTTGGTATAAAATTTTAGATTTAAATAATAAAGTTTCTTAATTTGAAAGATAAGGAAGTTGTTTAATTGTTCAAGAAATTTGACAAAGAAATAGTTTTATTTCACAAGTGAATATTTACTCTCTGGATCTTCCTGCATTGCTACATTAGTAAAATAATAAACATTTACCACATTTGAGTTATTTCTCTTGGAACTTGTGACAATTTTGCATTCAGCAAATGTACAAAATAACTGACCCATTGGTATGGAAAAGCATTTTTGGTGTTTATGATTCTTAATTAAATAACATATCTTTTGCACGATTATATGTTATGAACAAAGAAGGGTTTCCGTGTATTTGTTTTGAAACATCTTCTATTAAGTATAATGTAAACATATGTAAAAGGTGTAACTTTGTGATTATTCCATGACACCGACCACAATTAATGAATATTCTTAGAGTTTAAATTTGTGGCCGCTCGTTTAAAAATAAATATTTGTTTGAATTCTCTGAATTCACATTGATTAGTTAACACTGGTAGAGTGGTGTAACACCCCAGGGGGTGGTGGATATTTCACAATCACAAAATAAGCTCGGTCGCGTGGTTGCTACCGTTCACCACTCCCTGGACACGAGACCTCTGGGATGGCTAGTTGTGTTAAATATTACAGGCTAAGAGTAGGGAATTTTAGGATAGCCTGTGGAAATATAATATTTAGGTGTGGAGAGCGCAGCCCCGGGTCCCGCTACAGTATTTTTAAAATCGAGCTAGTAGGGATGCTAAGACGTCAAAGTTTTCATTTATGCACGGATTTTGTGTCATAAAGGACTGTAAGTATACCAAAATTCTTGACTTTGTGGCACAGTGGACCCCGGTGTTTGAATGAACTGCTGCTCTGGCATAGGGAGAGAAGATAGTAGGGGCTATCGTAGCGGAAAAAGCCAGAGCAACCTCGGGCTAACCAATAGGAAACGATTACATGTTTACTTTTCCTTAAATATTTACAAAGTTTATCGTGCTCTAGAAACCCTTTCAAAATGAGTTATTCACTCGAATTATGCCCCAAACATGCCAAATATGCTTATGAAACTATACACACCATTTCATTTTTTATTTTCGTCCAAGTGAAATGTATTATGTATCTATTTGCAGAACTCCACATCCGTTAATAACAACATGTTAAAGACATAATGTGGAGTTATGCTTAGCAGAACTAGGGGAACCTTGGAGTTATAGGCTTTCATGGTGTGGGGTGGGTCCGGGATGTACCACACTTTATGTCAGTGATAAGATCACATACATGTACCACAAACTCGGTACACACTACCACAAATATTGTAGATTCTGTAACTATATACCACAAACCACAATATTACATTGTGTGGTATTTTGTGGTCTAGAGTCTTGTTAGTTACAGATTGAAAAAAAAAAAAAAAAAAAAAACCAATAGGAAACGATTACATGTTTACTTTTCCTTAAATATTTACAAAGTTTATCGTGCTCTAGAAACCCTTTCAAAATGAGTTATTCACTCGAATTATGCCCCAAACATGCCAAATATGCTTATGAAACTATACACACCATTTCAGATTTAAATCACCACAAGGCGACGAAAAAAGAAAACCCTGTTTTACGGGCAAGTGGACCTTTCGAGTAGGGTCGGTCAGTTTGGCGAATTTTTTTCTTTTTTTAATTTTTTTTCTTTCTGGAGCTCAAAATTGGCCTAAAATAGGGCTCCCAAAATCTGAAAAATCAAGAGAAAAAATGAAAAACTTTTACAAACAAATTTTCTTTAAAAAATTGCCAAAATTGATAAATTTGGGTTAAAAACAGGCTGATTTTACATGATTTTTGGAAAAACTAAAAAAAAAAAAATTCTGCAAACTGAAAAATCAGGGTCGGTTGGGCCCGTAAAACAGGGTTTTTTATTTTCGTCCAAGTGAAATGTATTATGTATCTATTTGCAGAACTCCACATCCGTTAATAACAACATGTTAAAGACATAATGTGGAGTTATGCTTAGCAGAACTAGGGGAACCTTGGAGTTATAGGCTTTCATGGTGTGGGGTGGGTCCGGGATGTACCACACTTTATGTCAGTGATAAGATCACATACATGTACCACAAACTCGGTACACACTACCACAAATATTGTAGATTCTGTAACTATATACCACAAACCACAATATTACATTGTGTGGTATTTTGTGGTCTAGAGTCTTGTTAGTTACAGATTGCCTGTAGTGGATATAACCCACTAACCAGGGTGTCCCCAGACCATTTTTAATGGGGGAGGGGGGGTGTTGAGTCTGTGTTGCAGACAAAATCATGGGCCGGATTCAAGAATTTCACTCGGTTCGAAATTCTGAAGGGGGGGGGGGTGGCACCCGACAGCCAGTCATTCTCCTGCTCTGCAAGAAACAACAAATAGGGAAATAGGGGAGTGTGCCCCTGACAATAATCCTCCCATCAATCAATTGCACCGACATTAATACCCATATCGCCGATAAGTCAACATTTTGCCGACAGAATTTTTTAAATTGGGGTGGGGTCACACCACCCCCACAACCACCCTCTGGGGACGGCCCTGCCACTAACATGTACAGAGGAAGGTGTATTGAAAACCACTGCACACATATCTCTATTTAGTAGTGTTGACACCAGATATCATTTGTTTACATGCCTCAGTCTTCCTAAATAAGTATGAGTCCAACTTATTACCTAGAATCATAGACATGATACCACACAATCCAAATGCATCCTTAGAACATTTTTTTGAATGCTCAATATCATTAAAACCCAAGAGAAATGGGAAACTGTACACACAGTTTCAGAAGTTCCTGTTTTATTGTGTCATCTGCAAGAATTGCAGAAGGCACATAGGGATTACTCTGGTCGTATGTCTGTGTATCTGTGTGTCTGTGTATCTGTGTGTGTGTCTATCTGTGGTCAAAAATGTTAACCCTCAATATATTTCATGCCGTATGAGTTCCATAAGGGCTACGATGATGTAACTTGTTGGAAAGGAGGGGGAGGGGTGGGGTGACATGTTGGTGACCTCATGTGACCTTGTTGACCTCATGTGACCTTTGGCCCCCTTCACAAACCGCGACGGCAGATGACACTCGCGGTCCAGTGACCGCGATGTATTTTTATTGACATGAGAGCAAAGGAAGATGTCAAGGAGTATTTTCTCACCCAAATCAATATTGGGATCCATAACTTTTTTCACCTCAATCAGTATTGGGATAACTTTTGAATGGGATGTCAATCTTGTTGCTTATATCAAGTCTGCTGTACAAAGGAATTGGCGTGCAAGAGTGCACATACAATTACACTTATTGCATAAGCTATGGGGCAAGGCAGAGGGTGTTTTGAGTCAATCCACAATGCACCAGTTTTGGGAAATTTTTCACCTTAAATTAATAGGGTCATGTGATCACATAAAATCCTATTAACACATAAAACACTGACATTAACTCTCATTTTAGCCCACAAAGCGTTAGTACTTAGGGATTTTTTTGCATGATTATGAAATGTCTTGTGGTTCTTTTGGAGCACTTTTATCCCTAAGTACTGACATGTGTTTTAGTACAGTACGGTATAGGCACATTGCTATGCATTATGGGATTGATTCAAAACACCCTCTGGGGGTAAGGTGGCCGAGCGGTCTAAGGCGCTGAACCGTCGGCAGGGTATAAGAACGATCGAGCGGCCCAGGTTCGAGCCCCGCGAGAGTCGGGGTTCTCATAAGGTCGGAAATTGCATAGTTGCATAAGTGTGATTATGGAATTTCTCCTCACTCCCACCCATTGCGTAGAATGTGCAGGTGTAT
Organism: Ophioderma brevispina; assembly: GCA_023653785.1. Classification (NCBI taxonomy): domain Eukaryota; kingdom Metazoa; phylum Echinodermata; class Ophiuroidea; order Amphilepidida; family Ophiodermatidae; genus Ophioderma; species Ophioderma brevispina. Next base: position 170,972 of record JAMKCH010010924.1, read on the forward strand.
GCAGTGGGTGCCCGGCGCCTCATGGTTCGGAGAGTCATGTCAATGGTGGTCCCGTGTTTCAGACGAGTCATCCGGCCCTGAGCACATAAAAATTGCAGACCTTGTCGAAAAGAGTAGGGGATCATCCCGGGTCTGTTACCTGCATTCACCCTAGGTTCCTAGGTTACTGTATATAACCGGGCACGTTTTAGGATAACCAGTTCATTTTGCAGGAATAAGCGAAGAATAAGTCTGTACAATTCTCATCAGCCTAACCTCAGAATCCTCATATTTCGTATTCTGACCTTAAACTTTTGCTGCTGATTTCAAATATAAATACGTGGGCCATGTTTGGGCCCTTTTAAGGGCCCAAACATGGCCCACGTATTTTAACGTTTTAAAAACTGTTTTGAAAGCAACTGCAAATTGTTCTGATCAAATATAATTTGAAATCAAGCTTTGGTATAAATTTTGAAATCGCAGCAAAAAGTAGTCAGAATTACAATCTGGGAAGGCTAGCCTGAGATATTTTTTTTTTTTTTTTATTTGGTGCTCCTCGCAGTAACATTTTTTTTTCTTGCGTCGCATGTTTTGGCAGCACATGACCCCCCAAAAGTGAAATGCATAGGCACCAAAATTCTACACTTTCCAAGTCACTCAATTTTCATCTCAGAACATTGCCCCCGTATTCGCCGCTACATTGGTGAGGAAACATGTAATCATCTGTAAGACACTTGTAATTTCTAAACTGGGACTACTGCAACTCACTCTATACTTGTATTAACTTAAAAGAAAAAAAGAGACTCCAATCTATTCAACAGGGCTGGCAATACTCATGATTTAAGTCCAACGGAGGGGGCCCATAACACCATTTTAAAACAACTCCACCAGTTACCTGTTAATGAAAGGAACATTTTCTAATTACACGTTACCACTAACATAAGTGCAAAAAGAAGCTGCACCAATATACCTGATAAATCTCATCCAATGCCGCACTCACTACTCTCAACACACAATGTATCTTCGTCCCATGCTGACAGCAATCTTCTCGTGTCAAAAAGAACATATACATCTAAGGGTGACAAGCGTTCCGCCATCACACCATTTTTATGGAATAATTACCTGCAACTGCGTATGTCCCTAACCTAAACCATTTCAAAGCAAAATTGAAAACATATCTGTTTTCCAATAATTACATGTATGTTTGGATATTTTAAGATTGTACGTTAAGATTGTATTTAAGATTATGTAGTTGATGCGTAACTGTAAGACCATGTAAAGCGCTTGAGCCTTTGATCATTCTTAATGCTAAGGCGCTATATAATATCTGTTATTATTATTAAGGAAAGAGTTCTAAAATTTTCAGATCTTTTGTCTCAAGTATCTTTCAGCTAGTAGAGAGAAAATGAGGTGATGATGTTTATTTGTTGATTTGATATGACCCTGCAATAGGCCTACACAGAAGGTGTACATGTAATAATTCTGAGGTATTTTGGCCTATATAGAGTGTCAACTATTTAATTAAGTACTGTAATTGTGTGTAAAAATATGTTCCTTCCCAGATCTCTGTAATTTGATTCCACATTAAAGGGGGGCATTTCGTGATCCACAACCTCGTCCCCCTCCCCCCCCCCACTATAAAAAGAAAAGTTGAGATTTTTATATCATCTGAACTGATATGGCCTTGTAACCTGTGTACCTACTGTATCTCCGTGCAAATTGGTTGTACTTGTAAGAAATTTTCAATTTTGTATTTTCTGTCCGTAAACGGACAGAAATGGGACCGTGGGAAACAAGCAATTGGCTCATAACACAAACGCGAAAAGATCGAAATCAACTCTTATTTGGTGAAGAAGCTTTTCCAGGGATATCTAGGAACAATGAATAAAACAGAAGTGCTGAAATCAATAAAATGGCATCCTTTAAAGAATGTTATTGAAATTGAACCTGTGACACTTTTTAAGTGGACATTAAATTTACATTGTTCCTGTTGTGGACACATAAACCCTAATAAAACAACTGCATACTGTAGTTTCTAAATGTTGCACAGGAGTAGCCATTGAGCTATACTGTAAACGTTGATGGCTAGTTCAACTTTTAAAAGCATGAAATTGGTTTCATTGAATTTGTACATGAAGCATTATGTACAAGCTGGCCTCTCACTGGAAGTCATTAAGTAAATATATCATAATGAAGTATTATATTTTCTAGTGTTATACTAGAGCTTTTTACATGTTTTTTTTTTTTAATATTGAAGTTTTTATTTTTTTTATTTTTTTTATTTTTTTTATTTTTTTTATCTGTATTTTTGTTTGTGTGTGCGTGTGGATGGTGTGGATGTAGGAACCGAAATTGTACAGCAATTGTATTCCAATATGAAGATCATTTTTGTACATTGTAGATAGGCAAAGTATGGCATATTAGCATACCTTTTTTTAGACCCTAACTGACTGAGAGCTCTTGTGGGGAAAGTGTCCGACCGGCAGTAACCGACAAGTTCACGGCAACCCCAGATCACCAGACATCTGACCAGCAGTGCACTAATCATTTTACCTCTTGTGAGAGTTTTGTGGAAAAAATGTTATAAAAGACCTGGTCATTTCACATCTAATTAAGTACCAAGCTGTGGAACCCACCATCTTAGATTTTGTTCAAATTTCTAGTCAGCCAAAGATTCATTTTGTGGTATTACAGAGGAGGTCAAAACTTCAAAAGGAAAAAAAAATTCCCCCGGTTGCGGAGAACTTTACGTCCCAGCCTAAAATTGAGTGATTCTAGAATAGCAATGTTTGTACATGTATGCTTCACTCTGAGAAATGATTATTTCCAAACTTTCAGTTGATTCTGACGATGCATTTTGATGTTATGAGGAAATGTTCAAGTATCAGTGGGAGTGGGCTATAAATGGGTCATTTTTGCTTTTCATAGGGCTGGGTTTTTTGTATTCTATTATACCTAGATCTCAAATGATGTGAAATGACAAAAATATTTTGCCTTGGGTCCAGGAAAAAAGTACAGCGAATTTCTTCCAAAGTAGATTGAATTTGCATGTAAGATTAGGCATGCATGGCACACATCTATACTTAGGGCAACAGTTCAGATGATAAAAGCTCAACTTTGTTTTAGGGATGAGGTTGTGGATCACGAAATGCTCCTTTTAAGCCTGAAATATTTTCTTTGGTACAAAAATAGTGAAATTTCTAATAAATGTAATATTGTTAAAAATATATTGAAAAGTTTTCATCTTTGTTTCACTTTTAAGACATTTCTGTAGCCAATTATCAAGTAAGAAGTCTTGAGGATCTAATTCTAATATGATTTCACTGCATGCAGTGGCGTACCGACCGGGGGGGTGGGGGGTGGGGGGGAAGAGGGGCAACTTGCCCCTCTGGCTCGAAAAAGCGGGACGATATGAACCAAAATATGCATTCTCATCCCTCTTTCGGGGGATTTTGACCAATTTCAGCCTAAATTTGGGCAAAACTAAAGCAAATTCTGCAAATTCCGTGCGCTACGCGCGCATTTGGTCAAATTCAGACTTAATTGGAGCAAATCACCGCCCGGGACGACTTACGAATTTTGCCCCTCTGGCGGGACGACTTCGAAATTTGCCCCCTCTGGATCGACTACCTCAGTACGCCACTGTTTCAGTGTATGTGATTTATTGTATATGGATGTCTAGAAATCTCTTGGATTGCCTTTAATTACCGGTATTATTTATTTTACGTCGCTTTCTAATTATGCACTCTTCCTTTTCTCCTGTACATGTATGGGTCTTCCAAACTAGTGATAAAATTCCACAAGAGATTTACTCTTTAAATTGTCGAGCAAGATAAATACAGTATAAACTTAAGATGGAAAGTGCACTTCTGGAATGTACTCGGTTTTGTGCATAAGATGATGGCTTGACCGACAAGTTCAATAACATACTGAATAGCTGCCATATGGATGCACAATGTAATGTGTCAACTCTGCTTGCTGCATTGCAGGAGGATCTAAAACAATTGATGGGATGGACAACAATCACTGTACTCGGATGGATAGTAAACTTCTTCTGAACATTAACTTTAATGGGAGAGCGTGGCCCACTGGTTAGGGCATTGGCCTTTGGTGCAGGAGGTTCCCGGTTCGAGCCCCGGAGGGGTAACTTGCTGGGGTTTAATTTGGGTACTAGTACTAAATTATGGATTTGATTTGTATTGATGAACTGGAATTCTGCTCTCCCCGTGGTTCATATGGACTTGGTCAAACAAACCATGAGAATACTCCGTCCCTTGGAGGGGACGTTATAAGCCATTTATCCCATGTACACAGAGAATCATGCCTGTATGTAATCACAGTCAGTTTTGATAAGAGTAGGGCAAAAACCCCTGGCTGTCCCAAGTAGTCCTGGATCATTGGGTGTCTGAACACTGAATGATTTACCCAGGCTATAAGACAAAAATAAAAATATAATTATAATGAAAATAAAATCTTTCCTATACAGCATGTGTTTCTGATTGGCTGATTATAAATATATTAGAGTAACCATTTAAAATAGCTCTTATAAAAATGTCCTCCTGATCTTTTTCACAGATGTTAAATCAGAAATTTAAACCAGTTTTGAGCATTTTGTAACAAGTATAACTGTACGTGTGCATCCATAAACTCCGCAAGAGAATTAACAGACCAAAAGCAACCTGATAAGAATAAAAAATGGATGGTTTAACCACAATTGGTCTACCACCTTTCTTACCGTATATCTGATAGGCCCATTACAAGGTATAACATATGTAACCTCTGATTTACCAATCAAAACAGACCAGGTCTGTAAGCTTTTCTTACCATGTCTTCTGATTGCCTAAATACATCACATAAAAACATTTTAGAGACCAGGGATTCTGTTCATATGGACACTTAAAGACACTCTCAGTGATTTATCCAAAAGAATCAAAATATTTGAAATTTGCAGGAATAGCTTAAAGGTGAAGGATACGTCTGTAGAATTCGCATAAGTTGCTTTTTCCAACTGCAGAATTGACTGAAAGGAAGAAAACAACAGTGTTCCAAGACACAAATCTCCATTCAATTACGTGTTGTAGT